>JACXGJ010016536.1:0-12235 GCA_016801105.1 Esox niger
TACACCCAGTAAAGACACCGTGTAGGAGGGATGAATACTGTAGTACACCCAGTAAAGACACCGTGTAGGAGGGATGAATACTGTAGTACACCCAGTAAAGACCCTGTGTGGGAGGGATGAATACTGTAGTACACCCAGTAAAGACACCGTGTAGGAGGGATGAATACTGTAGTACACCCAGTAAAGACCCCGTGTGGGAGGGATAAATACTGTAGTACACCCAGTAAAGACCCTGTGTGGGAGGGATGAATACTGTAGTACACCCAGTAAAGACCCCGTGTAGGTGGAATAAATACTGTAGTACACCCAGTAAAGACATCGTGTAGGTGGAATAAATACTGTAGTACACCCAGTAAAGACACCGTGTAGGTGGAATAAATACTGTAGTACACCCAGGAAAGACCCTGTGTAGGTGGAATAAATACTGTAGTACACCCAGGAAAGACCCTGTGTAGGTGGAATAAATACTGTAGTACACCCAGGAAAGACCCTGTGTAGGTGGAATAAATACTGTAGTACACCCAGGAAAGACCCTGTGAAGGTGGAATAAATACTGTAGTACAACCAGGAAAGACCCTGTGTAGGTGGAATAAATAATGTAGTACACCCAGTAAAGACCCTGTGTGGGAGGGATGAATACTATTATACTCTCCTTAAGTTGTTTTGGTTATGACATTAAAAGGATGTTCTACAGCTCTGCGCCTCGTGTCCGACTCACAAAATCTTACTACTGAACATCGTTTTTGGAATGCCATCATTTATTATCTTACCTTATGTTTGCCCTCAGAACTTTTGTAGAACATTGGCAAATGTAGTCCCCCGCTGGTTCCAGAAGCCAAGCCCCAAAAGCATGTGATATCAGGTAGTACCTATCATAGATCAAGGGTTAAAGTTCATGGGTTGAGTTACCTGCGTGGGGCCCCGTCGTCATGAGGCTGTATGATCACCACCTTGACTGTGGTGGAGGTCCTCAAGAGGTCAATCATCTGTTCGTGGGTCAGTGTAGCCACAGCAACCTTACAGATCTCCACTAATCGGCTGCCCTGGCGAAGCCCTGCCTTCCAAGCAAACCCAAAAGCCTCAACGTCTGCCACGATGCCCTCAAAGTTCACATGGAAACCCAGCTGGCCCAGAGCATTCCGACGCAAAGTCATCTCAGATGTCTCACAGCCTTGGGTTGTAATCTGGAGAGAAAAAGACAGTGGGAAACCCTCAGAGACGGCCTATGGATAGATACAAATCTATATATATTTTTATATATAATTAAACATTTGTTTTCATTTTCATGATCATCCTACTGAATTTCAATAGGATGTAATAAAATGTTAATAAAAAGAAAAATTCGAATTTTTCTTTGGTAGTGTCTTGGTAGAAATTATTTAGCTGTGCTCAACACTCATTGGCTAGGCCCACAGGCTTTGATTAGAAGGCACCAGTCAATATCATTGACATTGACTTCAATTAGAGCAGCATTTTGGAATGGCAGCAGAATCAACCAAGCATAAAATGTAAAATTGTATGAAGGCTCAAGGCCCTCTAGAAGGCCTAAGTACACGTCACTAATTCAGAGCCAATAGCGAGCCTTATCATGTTTTCTCACACTTGACAGCTAGCTGGCTAGCTTTTTGCACTGAGTGTACATAAGGATGATGGCCCAACTGTCAGCCCTGGTTTTGATCTCAATCAAAAACATCTTTTTTTTAATCCACAGACATTCTACATGAACCTGCCAGTTTCCATTTAATAAAGGACAGGAGAATGGACTTAGTTTTTAATGATAATTATAATGGTGAGTGGACTGCTTGT
Organism: Esox niger; assembly: GCA_016801105.1. Taxonomy (NCBI): domain Eukaryota; kingdom Metazoa; phylum Chordata; class Actinopteri; order Esociformes; family Esocidae; genus Esox; species Esox niger. The sequence continues at coordinate 1,807 of JACXGJ010016536.1, forward strand.
TGCTCTCATTCATATCATTTTAAATACAAGGTGTAAAATATTATTTCAACTTCCGATCACTGGTTGAGTGGTAAAAACAAAGGTAATGACGATTCACTGGTGGGTACATGACATTTCCTGTTCTGGTGCATTTTTCATTGTTGCATGCTGGACATGTAATACAGGGCAAAGCTTTTCCGTCTGGCAGCAAACATCTCTGGCATAATCAAGGGGCAGGAGGTGCGGTTGAACCAGGGCCCGCGGAGGGTTGGGGAGGCGCGCTTGGCCTCTATCATAAAATAATGTTGTATTTGTAGGCAAATGTGCCAGTATCGTATGTAGTTCTCGGACGAGATACGTTACCTAGCATTTTACTTGTTCAATCCCTGGAAAATATTCAATCGCTGGAAAATAAAATGGATGAACTGTATGCACAGATTAACTTCCGGTGGGACATTATGAACTGTTGTGTTGTGGTCTTTTCTGAGACTTGTTTGAACCCTATGATGCCTGATTCTGGGGTTCAGATGTTGCAGTACTTTCAACACTCTGCTCACCAGACCTGAAGCTCATAAAGGTAAAGGTAAAGTATGGCACTTCTACCTTCCACAGGAATTCAGCTCCCCCGCAGGAAGATAAATGCACAGCACTGGAAGACCTATATGGAGTAACTAATGGACATGAGGACACCCACCCTGAGGCAGCTGCTATTGATGTTAGCAACTTCAATGGGGCAAATATGAGGAAGGTTTTGCCAAAATATCAACAGCACATTTACTTTCAGACTTTCAGACTCTTGACCATTGTTGTTTACAAATACGGAACAGCTACAAACTCCTCCCCCGCCCTGCATTTGGTATGGTGGATCTATTACCACTATCCAGGACTGCTTGGAGATCAGACTGCCAGCGCTGGAGTGAGGAATCTATTACCACTATCCAGGACTGCTTGGAGATCACAGACTGGCAGATGTTTTGTGAGGAATCTATTACCACTATCCAGGACTGCTTGGAGATCACAGACTGGCAGATGTTTCGTGAGGCAGCTGAATGAGACACTGGCACTCTCCAAGTGCATCGATGATGTCATCCCGGGGGTCAATGTCAGGACTTCCCTGGACCAAATGACCTGGGTAAATGTTAATGTCCATGTTTTGCTCAGTGCACAGTCCTCTGCCTATACCTCTGGAGACCTTGAGGAGATCCAGAGATAACCTACGAAAGGCTGTCAGGGTTGGAAAATGTGAGAAGGACTGCGACACATCACAGATTACAAAGGGAGGAACAGCAGAGATGCTCGTCCCGCCGCTTCGCTCCCTGACAAGCTCAACTCCTTCTATGGTTCACAGTTTGAGGCGACCAACACAATTCCTTCAGGGAGGCTTGCTGAGGACCAGGATGACGACACTTTAGATTCCGTCTCTCACAGTTGAAGTGTACCTATGATAAAAATACAGACCTCTACATGCTTTGTAAGTAGGAAGATCTGCAAAATCAGCAGTGTATCAAACACTTGTTCTCCCCACTGTAAGATTTCTATTCATACTGTCCATATATTCCCATTTCTAATTTACCTGAAATTGCTTCTAGTCACTATTATTATGTATATTTTGTATTTTAGCTTTTTATATTTCTTAATGACTATATCGATGTCACATACCAAGTCACAAGAATTTCATTGCTCAGAATGATGCATATTATTCATTGCAGTGGACAAATAAAATGCTTCTGAGTCACAGCGGAGGCGTGGCTTAGAATGGCTTGACTCCGTAATCAAAGAATTGCTTCTCCTACATAGATCTGCAAAATAAAAGTCTCAAATGTTGGGATTTTTCATACTCTGTATGCACAACACAGGGATCTGAGTTCTCTATAGCTCCAATATCACGGTTAGCCTCTGGAAACACATCAGCTGAAAGGGAGATGTAGAAAGAGAGAGAAGCTCTTCCAGGTTCTCTTTGAAGTATACCCTTGAATGAACATATGAGCATATTCTGCAACAATGATAGAATTAAAGCACTAAACAAAACAAAAAATAGCCCCTTTCACTGATTAATAGGAGCTATATGGGACGCAGACGAAAAAGAAAAGGAATGAAAAATTCATTGGTTGTAGCTATATCACATTATAACCTGTCTGGGTGTAAGGGCTATATACAGCCTTTATAACCTACATAGAGCCTTTTAAACATACATACATGAAGTAGCATACATACATATATCATAACGTACATAGAGGATTTCCAGCAGGTGAAGAGATGCTGATATTACCAATCAGTACTGTAGGAGAAGGGACTTACAATATTAGTAGCTATGAGTAATGAGTAACTTACTGAAATTTACATTAATTACACAACATTATTTATAGCAAAATAAATATTGATTATGAATAATGACTTGAAATTGTAAGTCACTCTGGAAAAAACATTTGCTCAATAATTGAACTGTAAACTATAAAATAATGATGTATTATTAAATAGTGATTAGTAAAAAGGTTACTGGATCAGATCATACTGCCCACATAGAGACAGCGTGATTAACGCCAACATCTCTCATCACATCCATTATACCAGGTTAAAGAGGAAAAGTCAAGCCGTATCATTATGCCTAATGAAGGACATATCTAGAGATATTACAATGCATGAAAGGGTATTTCAGCATTGCTCATTTAAATATATTAGCATATCTAATTAGAGAATGATCCTGCCTGGCTCATCATGAATGCTAATACATCCAGCTCTGTCCTTCTGGAGATGGTGTCGACAAATACTCAATGACATTTGAGAATATTCAATGACATTTAGGTCCTCTGCCAAATACAGTTACGTCCGGAAATATTTGGACAATTACACAATTTCTATAATTTTGGCTCGGTACGCCACCACAAAGGATTTGAAATGAAACAACTAAGATGCAATTGAAGTGCTGACTTTCAGCTTTAATTCAAGGGGTTGTACAAAAATATTGTATAAATCGCTTAGGAATTGCAACCATTTTCATACACAGTCCCCTTATTTCAGGTGCTCAAATATAATTAGACAAATTACCACCTCATAAAAATATAATAATTTTTAATACTTTGTTAAGAATCCTTTGCAGGCACTGAATGCTTGACTGTCTTCAACTGTTTGTTTATGGGTCGTTCTCCCTTTAGATTTGTCTTCTGTAGGTGAAATGCATGCTGGATCGTGTTGAGATCAGGTGACTGATGCAGACATTGCAGAATATTCTAGTTCTTTGCCTAAAAACTTGGATTGCGTTTGCAGTGTGTTTTGGGTCATTGTCCATCTGTAAAGTGAAGCGCCGTCCCTTCAACTTGGCTGAATCTGAGCAGACAATACACTGTTTAGCCACGACATTATGACCACCTGCCTAATATTGTGTAGGTTCCCTTTGGGCTGCCATAACAGCCCTAACCTGACAAAGCATGGACTCTACTATCTAGCACTAAGACGTTAGCAGCAGATCCTTTAGGTCCGGTAAATTGCGAGGTTGGGCCTCTATGGATCGGACCTGTTTGTCCAGCACATCCAACAGATGCTCGATTGGATTGAGATCTGGGGATTTTGGAGGCAAAGTCAACACCTTGAACTCGTTGTGTTCCTCCAACCATTCCTGAACCATTTTTGCTTTGTGGCAGGGCTCATTATCCTACTGAAAGAGGCCAATGCCATCAGGGAATACCTCGTTGCCATGAAAGGGTGCACATGGTCTGCTACACGGCTTAGGTAGGTGGGACGTGTCAAAGGAACATGAATGACAGGGCCCAAAGTCTCCCGGCAGAACATTACCCAAAGCATAACACTGCCTCTTCCGGCTTGCCTCCTTCCCATAGTGCGCCCATGGCCCTGTCACCGGTTTAATACTTCACCTTCCTTGGACCACTTTGGATCGGTACTGACCACTGCAGACCAGAATCACCCCACAAGGGCTGCCATTTTAGAGATGCTCTGACACAGTTGTCAGTTGTCACAATTTGGCCTTTGTCAAAATTGCTCAGATCCTTGCGCTTGCCCATTTTTCCTGCTTCTAACACATCAACTTTGAGGATAGAATGTTCACTTGCTGCCTAATATATCTCACCCACTGACAGGTACCATGATAATGAGATTATCAGTGTTATTAACTTCATCTGTGAGTGGTCATAATGTTATGGCTGAGCGGTGTATATCCCTATACACTTCAGAATTCATCTGGCTGCTTCTGTCTTCTGTCACATCATGAATAAACGCTAGTGACCCGGTGCCATTGGAAGCCATGCATGCCCATGCCATCACACTGCCTCCACCGAGTTTTACGGATGATGTGATATGCTTCAGATCATGAGCTGTTCCAAGCCTTCTCCAAACTTTTTTCCCATCATTTTAGTACAGGTTGATCTTAGTTTCATCTGTCCAAAGAATGCTGTTCCAGAACTGTGCTGGCTTTTACAGCTGTTTTTTGGCATTTCTATTATTGGGGCTTATGAATGTTTTTCACGTTGTGGTGAACCCTCTGTATTTTAACTTGTAAAGTCTCTTCATGGTAGACTTTGGATAATGCTATGCCTACCTCCTGGAGAGTGTTCTTCACTTGGCTGGATGTTGTGAAGGGGTTTTTCTTTACCATGGAAAGGATCCTACAACCATCCACCACTGTACTCTTCCATGAGAAGCCAGGCCTTTTTGTGTTGCAGAGCTCACTAGTGTGTTTGTTTTTTCTCAGAATGTCCCAGACAGTTGATTAGGCCACTCCTAACGTTTTTGCTTTCTCTCTGATGGATTTTATTTGCAGTCTAATGATGGACAGTATCACTTGCATTGAGAGCACCTTTGACCGCATGTTGTGGGTTCACAGCAACAGCTTCCAAATGTGAATGGTACACCTGGAATCAACTGCAGACCTTTACCTGCTTAACTGATGAAGATAATAAAGGAACAGCCACACCTGGAATCAACTCCAGACCTTTACCTGCTTAACTGATGAAGATAATAAAGGAACAGCCACACCTGGAATCAACTCCAGACCTTTACCTGCTTATTTGATGAAGATAATAAAGGAACAGCCACACCTGGAATCAACTCCAGACCTTTACCTGCTTAACTGATGAAGAAATAATAAAGGAACAGCCACACCTGGAATAAACTCCAGACCTTTACCTGCTTAACTGATGAAGATAATAAAGGAACAGCCACACCTGGAATCAACTCCAGACCTTTACCTGCTTATTTGATGAAGATAATAAAGGAACAGCCACACCTGGAATCAACTCCAGACCTTTACCTGCTTATTTGATCAAGATAATAAAGGAACAGCCACACCTGGAATCAACTCCAGACCTTTTACCTGCTTAACTGATGAAGAAATAATAAGGGAACAGCCACACCTGGAATCAACTCCAGACCTTTACCTGCTTAACTGATGAAGAAATAATAAAGGAACAGCCACACCTGGAATCAACTCCAGACCTTTACCTGCTTAACTGATGAAGAAATAATAAAGGAACAGCCACACCTGGAATCAACTCCAGACCTTTACCTGCTTAACTGATGAAGAAATAATAAAGGAACAGCCACAGCTTCATGAAACAGCTTTGGAGCTGAAATTCATTAATCCTTCCTCCAATGGAAGAGAATACGCTCTGCTGCCCTCCTCTCCCTCTCCTTCCCTCCCTCTGCTGCCCTCCTCTCCCTCTCCTTCCCTCCCTCTGCTGCCCTCCTCTCCCTCTCCTTCTCCTCCCTCTGCTGCCCTCCTCTCCCTCTCCTTCCCTCCCTCTGCTGCCCTCCTCTCCCCACCTTCCCTCCCTCTGCTGCCCTCCTCTCCCTCTCCTTCCCTCCCACTGGTGCCCTCCTCTCCCTCTCCTTCCCTCCCACTGGTCCCCTCCCTTTAATCCCCACCCTCCTTTCCCTCTGATCCCTACTCCTCCCTCTGATCCCTACTCCTCCCTCTGATCCCTACTCCTCCCTCTGATCCCCTCCCTCTGATCCCCTGCCTCTGATCCCCTGCCTCTGATCCCCTCCCTCTGATCCCCTCCCTCTGATCCTCTGCCGTCTCTCAACAGGAGACATTCAGTCATGAAATCCTGTTTTTAACACATTTAGGCACCTGGATAACTGAGTTATATAGCGTTAATTGATAACCACATTTATTTATGTAACCCAAATTGATGTAACCCAAATGTTACCCAATTTTAAAAAATCGCACAGAAAAATGTAAAATGAAATCAAATACAACTTTCATCATAACATAAACTGGCAAAAATGTGATCCAGTTTGATCAAAACATGTGCATATGATGCAATTATCTCAGAATGTAACTGGGAGGGTCCAATCTTGCATAAAGATTAGAAAACATGGGTTAGTTGGTCTTAATAACATAATGCCAAGATCAATAGACCTATTAGAAACCAGAACAATTATTGATGACTGTTTTGCCCCTCTGCATCTGCTCCATCTCTTGATTCAGGCAGACCACGGCGCTTGTCGTCACCTGCCTTTTAGCCACTACCACTCCCAGATGAATTATACACTTGGTTCTATCCTGTTTCACACAGCTGAGATTCATCTCCTCATTTAGCTGGATATAGAAGCCCTGCAGTGCCCATTTGTTTTTGTGCGTTATTGTTTTTCAGCAAAGCTTTTTAATACATCTCCTGTTCTGTGCCTGACTCCTCAACTGAGCAATAAAGACTGTGAATATGGGAGGGGTTATAAAGCAATTTCCAAGCAATTAAAAGTACATAACTACCCTGTCGAACTGATAATACACACATTGAAAAACCTCAATACCACTGGCAATCTATATACATCTACATGTTACCACCAAAGATGCTACTCAAAATCTCTAAGAATCCCATGTTAAAATCAAGAGATTTACTGACCTCCACAATAAATATCAAAGTGCCTTGAGTCAACTCTCAGAAAGAGTCTCTACAAAACTTGGGCAACATGGAGGGTGAAGAAGGCAGAAGTCGCTACTTTGACACTGTAGATCATAGAACACTTGTTTGGTTCAGATCTTATCTAGATGGCCAGAGTTACTTTGTCACCATTGTTAATCATGAATCTGAAAGGGTGGCTATGACATGCGGAGTTCCACAGGGATCAGTTCTCGGACCGCTTCTGTTCAATCTCTATATGCTACCTCTGGGCCAAATTCTACAGAACAACAACATTAACTACCACAGCAATGCCAATGATACTCAAATATATATGGTTCTTGAACCGTATGACAACAGCTCAATAGTCTCTCTGTGTCACGGTATAGAGCACATACATACCTGAATGAACCAAAATTGTCTACAATAAAACCAAGATTATTGTGTTTGGCAACAAAAATGTAAGAACAAGTATTAGCAAAGAACTGGATTATCAGGCCCTTAAAACCAGGGATCAAGTGCGTAATCTTGGTGTTCTGATAGACTCAGACCTCACATTGAACAGTCATATCAAATCAATCACCAAAACAGCCTTCTATCATCTGAAAACAATATTCTGAAACAAAAGCCTGGTGTCCCAAAAAGACTAAGAGAAGCTCATCCATGCTCTAATCTCTAGTAGGGTTGACTACTGTAATGGCCTCTTAACTGGACTCCCCAAAAAGACTGTAAAACAGCTGCAGCTCATTCAGAATGCAGCTGCTAGAATGTTAACCAGGACCAAAAGGACAGAGCACATCACTCCGGTTCTTGAATCTTTGAATTGGCTTCCAGTCGGTTACAGAATAGATTTTAAAGTTGTGCTTCTAGTTTATGAATCTGAATGGTTCAGGACCCGAATACATTTCTGATATGTTTGAAGAATATAAACCAAGCAGGGCTCTTAGAGCCATGAACTCATGTCAGCCAGTAGAGCCCAGAGTTCAAACTAAACATAGAGAAGCTGTGTTTAGCAATTATGCTGTACACAACTGGAATAAACTACCTGATTTAAAATGTAGACGTTCACCAAACGTGTACTTTTTAAATCCAGGCTAAAAACACTTCTCTATTCACGTGCCTATGACTGAGCTCTTAAACTTAACCCCACTGTGAGCCTAGTAGCTTCCTAAGTTTTTATCTTTTAAACTTAACTGACAGCTTTTATAGCTTCCTATGTTTTTATTTGTTTTATTAGATCTATTTTCTTATTCAATGCTTTATTATTATGCAGTATTTTATATTTCACTTTTTGATTTATTTCATTGTTAAATGTATACACTGCAATCTTTTACCACACATAATGCAAGTTCTGGTGCTGTCAAAGAAATGACCTCTGTGTAAATGTTACAATCTGTTTTAATTCCATTGCATTTTGTATTTTTATTTTCACTGTAAAGCACAGTGAATTGCTTCTATGTACAAATTGTGCTATATAAATAAACTTGCTTGCGACTCTCAAAACAGAATATCTGAGATTCTCAAGACTGAGATTTGCCAGATAACATCTGGGTAAAGATCAAAATAACTGGAATTATATGCTATAGCCAGATAAGTCGAATGTGTAGTTTTTTGGCCATAATGCCAAACACCATGTTTGGATAAAAACAAAACATGACCTTTGATCAGAAAAACTTTATACCAAGATTAAAGCATGGAAGAGAAGGCATGATGGTCTGGGGGTGCTTTCCTTCCTCAGGGTCTGGCCAAGTGGCCATCGTTGAGTCAACCCTAAACTCCATATTTTACCAGAAATTTCTTTAGGAGAATTTGAGGCCATCTGTCAAAAATGCGAAGCTGAACGGAAAAAATGTGTATATTGCAAGAGGACAATGATTCAAAACACAATAGCAATCCTCATTGGGCTTAAATGCTTTTTAGGGCAAAATGAGATTTTCGTGCAGAATGAGAATGAAAGGAAGAACTGGGCTAAAAGGTTAAAGCCTTTAATGTTTTGTCTGCTGCATAGTTACATAATGTAAGCACCCGGCTGGTTGAATTGGATCCCAATAAACAACTGAAAAATAGAAGACAGGCAGAACCACATGATCCTGATTGGGGGTAAATGAAGATGTGAAGCCGAACCACTTGAACCTGGTTGGGGGTTAATGAAGATATGAAGCTGAACCACATGATCCTGGTTGGGGGTTAATGAAGATGTGAAGCTGAACCAATTCATCCTGGTTGGGGGTTAATGAAGATGTGAAGCTGAACCAATTTATCCTGGTTGGGGGTTAATGAAGATGTGAAGCTGAACCACTTGAACCTGGTTGGGGGTTAATGAAGATGTAAAGCTGAACCACATGATCCTGGTTGGGGGTTAATGAAGATGTGAAGCTGAACCACATGATCCTGGTTGGGTGTTAATGAAGATGTTAAGCTGAACCAACTCATGCTGGTTGGGGGTTAATGAAGATGTGAAGCTGAACCACATGATCCTGGTTGGGGGTTAATGAAGATGTGAAGCTGAACCACTTGAACCTGGTTGGGGGTTAATGAAGATGTGAGGCTAAACCACTTCATACCGGTTGGGGTTTAATGAAGATGTGAGGCTGAACCACTTGATTCTGGTTGGGGGTTGATGAATATGTGAGGCTGATCACCAACCAGGATGCAGTGGTTCATACAACATCTTCATTAATGCCAGGACCATGTCAGTGTGTCTTTTAAGTGGAGTTGCTTAAAACCAGTGACAATTAGTCTGCTCACTGAGAGGAGGCCAGTGCTGGTTCCACGTAGGTCTGGTCAATGTGTGCTGCTACAGAAAACCACTAATCCTTTACCTGCCTGGAGGTCCTACAGTTAAAACCAAACCAGATTATCCTTAATCCTTCCACCAACAAATCCTCTAAAATCATTGGTCTGCCCTAGATGGTGACATTGACCTTGTTCCTGCTGACAGTGCTCTATCATACAGCAGAAGGTAAATTATTAAGCAATAATGCCTGGCTAGCTGGAAAAAGGACGCTATTGTGATATATTGACCATATATCGCAGACTCTGAGGTCCCTTATTGCTACATGAATCAGCAATCAACAGGCATTAGAACAGGTAGCAGTATGTGTGCCATACACATGGTACATGCTTTCAGAAACAACAGCAATCAGCCAATTACAGTCAATAATATTCCATCCCTTTTTTGGTCCAAAAATAAAATTATCTCACTGTGTCTCCATCTCCATTCACCAGTAATAAGATAGGGCGAAAAGGTTGAGTGTGATGATGTAGTCTGATGACATAGAGTGTAATTGGGTAGAATGTGACAACATAGAATGTAATTAGGTAGATTGTGAAAACATTGAGTGTGATGAGATAGTGTGGTGGGGTAGTCTGATGACAGAGTGTGATTAGGTGGATTGGGAAAAAATAGAGGGTGATAATGTACTGTATCGTAATGTAGAGTGTACTGAGGTAGAATTTAGTGAGGTAGTGTAATGAGGTAGAGTGTAATGAAGGAGAATATTGTAATACTTTGTCATAATGATGTGTGAAAAATAATGTAGTGTGTAGTGTGGTAGAAAGAGGTAGAATGTAGTGTGGTAGGGTAATTAGTAGAC
>JACXGJ010016537.1:0-12191 GCA_016801105.1 Esox niger
GGAGCAGGAGCAGGAGCAGGAGCAGGAGCAGGAGCAGGAGCAGGAGCAGGAGCAGGAGCAGGAGCAGGAGCAGGAGCAGGAGCAGGAGCAGGAGCAGGAGCAGGAGCAGGAGCAGGAGCAGGAGCAGACACCAAACAGCGACAGTAATGTAATGACATGACAATGATCCGACAAACGCAGGGAGAAACTGACTGAACTAAATACACAGACTAACGAGCAGGACAGAAACAGGTGGGGGCAAAACACAGGTGAACTAAATACACTCATCAACAGAGACAAGGACCAGACAGATCACAGACATACATAAAACACGGACCGGAACGGCCGCAGCTGGCCGGGACCGTGACATATTCCTGTTATAAACCCATTACTAACGCATAAAGAATAGCAAAAATACCTGCGTTCTATAGTCTCATATACCACCACTTTCAGTTAATCAGCATGCATGATTGAAACCACATAATAAACTATGTATAACAACTACGACAAGAAAATTGGGATTTGTTGTATGTGGTTAATATTCCACAGCTAAGGCATATATCCAGGCATTCCGTGTTGCCTGTGGTAAAGTGTAGAAAAATCCCCCACAGTATACACCAAAACAGGTCATTTTGTTTAAATTCATGACCATCCCTCAGGACTTACTGCATAATTATATCAGTTAAAAGATCCAACCTTACCACCCTGTAATTTGAGTGATAAGATGTGGGCCAAGTGAACATGGTCCACTGTTATCTGAATGTTATTCTATCGCATGCTATTTATCATGATACACAATACTCACTGGTGCAGATTCACTGCAAAGGTTGTAGCCAGACTGGAGGAAAATACCCATTTTGATAGAGTCTGGGGAACGCAGAAAACTCAGCAGATAGTCATACGTCTCCTTACACCATTTACTAAAATCAGTCCACATACACAGAGACAACGTGTAAGCATTAAATTTAAGACATTCTCTTGACTCAATGAGAAGACGAAAGATAATGAAATTATAGTAACAAGCAGAAATCTCTCACGTCTCCTGGACATTGCCTTTGTCGTAGAGGTATGGCTGCCATAATCCAGCAGCCCCATCGCTAGTGGTCAGCGGAGTGAAGTGGTCTGCGTATACCTCAATGGTCAGGGGAATGATTAAAGAGTGGTACTGTTCAAAGATGCTCTGAGCCGTGGACAGGCCACTGACCCCAGCTCCAATCACTGCCACGCGCATGTCTGGAGACACACGGAGCAGTTCGCTGTTTGTTAATTTTGTAACAACTATGATATACAATTTGTATCAATAATGATTATGTTATTTCATTAATATTAAAATTGTATTTGCTTGCATTTTGTGTGACTGTTTACATGCTCCTGCTCAGAATCAGCTACCAATCCATTCTTTGAACATTGTCAAATTGTACATCCACTTAAGTATAACAAATGTATTTTTGTAATCTGAAATAGTAAATACTGTAATGTACAATACAATTTTTGTGTTAATAAAAAAGTAAATAATAAACAATGTTATTAATAATCAATGAAAAACATATTGCAACACACAGAAAACAAACTTACTGTGCTTATTAATCCATTACCAAGGTAATTATTGCAGTTAAAGTAATGTGATAGGTCTCATATGCCACAGATTTCAGCCAATCAGCATTCAGGAGTCAAACCACCCAGTTAATATGTATGCAATAAGGCTGATGGGTGTGGAATAAGGATCAGTATACCAGTTCTTTTTGGGAAACTATATCATTATATCAGCTTAAAGGCAGCAATGTTGCCAGATGTGGAGGCACAATTGGACTATTATAAATAACACTGTGTGGGCAAAAAGGGGCTTTGGCCGATTGATTTACAGACAGGGATGTTTAGGCAAAATAGTGTTTGGGCGTTTTTTTGTGGAGTGCGGGTGATTAAGCAATACATTGTTAATAAAATCTGGCAACCTTGTCTAGAAATTGGATGGCATGGAAGGATTAAAAAATAATGACATGTAACCTGTTCCCTGCAGATTATGGGATTTTAAACATGTCAAATATAGGTGCACTTGTGTCTAAAATGTATATTGAAGGCCCTGGTAGCAAATCTGATGTTCAAATCTGTAATTACATTTTGCAAGCTTGGTACATGTTTGAAAGCTTATGTTTGACAGCTTGTTTGACAAGCTTGTACAATAGCGTTTGAACACATTTTACAGTTGGAATTCTGTAACATTAGTATAAATTTAACTCGAACTGCGATCTTATTTTATATTCAGATTTACATCAAGAGCCTTTAGGCTACCTGCTAGTCAGGTAAATTATCATTTTGGCGCTCTCGTAATTTTGACATTTACGACGAGAAGTTCTGTATTTCAAGATTCCTAAGTGAAAATACATTCTGCACGAAACAGATGGGTGGGCTTTTTACTTTAGACGAATAAATTACATTGGCATTAAAACAACCAATGCTGTTCCCCATCCTAAAATATTTGACGCAAGTTCACAGAAATTCGACATGTTTAATATTCCATAGCAGATAAGTAACACAATGATTTAAAGGTGTGGCGTATCTGCACTGCACAAACAAAATACTGTCGGGACAGGGCATTCTGGTACATGTTTTTCAGTGGGGTAGGTCAGATAGAAAAATGTTTTAGGAGTAAGATGCAGCCGATTTGAAAGTGGATTTCCAACCTCGTTTCAAAGACTTGACAAGCGACCAATAATTCCAGACAACTTCTGCACATTTACACTGGAGAGTTGCACTTAATCATAGACCTTGTAATATTAATGATCATTCTGAAAAAGTGCCGGTTGCGAGCCAAATCAACCCACTTTTGTAAGTAAACGACTCACAAAAAAGACTCGAATGCCCCTCTGCGATGTGCTTTAATATAGATTTGATGACCTAAGAGAAGTACATTCCGTGAGTAACGGCAATACATTATTGCATAAAAAAACCTCCATATTTTTGTAAATTCCCAATGTATTTTGACGTTAGAACATTTGCAGTACTGGAATTCTGAAATGCTGCTTCCTGACTTAGTAAGCTACTAAAGCAGATGTGTGCTATCCAACTGTTCCACAATAAGAGCATTTACTTTTAAACAGTTTGTACGTTCGCTACGAACTTCCAAAGTTGTCCGTATCTACTTGGCAGGAAATTTGGTTTAATGCAAATTGATGTGGTAAACATTCTCGACAATGCCATTTTGGATTGTTGGATGCAGATTTTTTAGCTAGACACGAGTGGTGAAAGTCAAAAATCATTACAGAGACTAGAAAATTGTATTTACCTTCGAAGTTGCCTTGTTCGCGTGACGATCCGAGTTCAAATCTAACGGGTCACATGGTTCAATGTACAAAATACGTCAATGGTAAAATCTCATGGTAGCTTTGGCTCGTTAATAGCTGTGGGAACGAAATTGTTTTATAACTATGTACAAAAGTTGTCAATGGTAAAAATCTCTCATAGTAACCTTGGCTGGTCAATTGCTGTGGGAACTACGTTGTTTTATAACGATGTACAAAAGTCGTCAATAGTAAAATCCTAAAATCCCGCATGGTAGCCTTGGCTCCTATATTGCTGTGGCAATGACATTGTTTTATAACTATATAATATGTTAGGTTACAGCTATGGGATAACAACCCGTTTTTATTATTCGTTATTACTAGGATTTGCGAAGCAAGAGTGGTCAGTTCAATCATCGAGATTTCTTATTTTGAACGCTACTCTGCTCATTAAAACTAGACACTCCATTCCAACAACAGAAACAAACATTGGGTTTGTTGTTTGTTTCAAGCATTTAACAAGGCCAGCACATCATGCTTTACTGAAATAGGTCATATTTTAGGGAAGAGTGACAGTAGAGGGGAAAGCCAGGGCATGTGAAGCTAACTTTTAGCGCGCTATGGAGTTTGGTTGGTGCCAAAAGTTGCCCATGCACAGAATGACTCAAGGCGCTACAATCTCAACACAGCTTGTAACAAATAAAAGTATATCTTTGTTTGTGTCACCTCCTTGGTTTATATGAAAACATCTGGTCAAGCTGATTCATTGTTCCTCATTAGCCATATCCATGCCTGTTATTGAGTTATCCTATGTTCTCAATTTTTGGGGGAAGCTAGTTCCACAATTGGAGTGCTAAGATTGGATGTTATGCAGAGCTAGTGCATTTACTGAAAGTAGTGATAGGCAGTTTCCCTTGCTGTTAGGTAGTTAAGTACCATAGTGTAGTAGAGGATCCAAGGTTTAACTTTAAGTCCATGGAGTGTAGGGTTAACTGGAACTTTGGAAAGTTGTTCAACTTTGGAAATTTGAACACCCGGCAGGCAGTCTGTGGCATAGGTTGAAGTGTGATGGCTAAATAAGTGAATTTCTATTGTCCTGAATTGAAATGACAAGTGTCTCTGTCCTGTTTTAAGAAAGCTTGTATTCTACATAACTTGAGAGCAGGTGTAGTCAACCTTCTCAGGGACCCCCATCCAACCCTCCATATCTGTTCTTTTCCAGATCTAGTACATTTAATTAGACTTGTTAGCTAATCATCAAGCCTGGAACATTGATTAGATTAGATTCAACTGTATTGTAATTGAACAAGTACAAGTACAGTACAATAAAATACAGTTAGCATCCAACCAGAAGTGCAAATAGAAGAGGGCAGAGAATGTACAAGTATTAAACACATTGTATGTTACATGCGGGATTAATAGTTGTGTGGGTACAAATGTCAATTCTAAATGTCATTCTTAATGTGCAATCGAGGCAAAATGAAGGGGTAAGGTAGTGCAACCGGAATGCAGAGATCGCAGAAATGAGGTAGACATGTATATGTAACAACAAAAATGAAAGTACAATGGCAATTCTAAATGTGCAATGAAGGAAAATTTAAGGTGCAAGGTGGCATGTGTAAGTGAAATGCAGGGATAGCAGCAGTGGGGTTCCCGAGCTAGACACATACATGTTATAACTGAGTCCAGTAGTACAAAGGGAGTTGTGCAACAAGGTCCATGAGAGGAGGGGGGTATGGTTAATGATGGGCAAAACAGTTAAGCAGGGTTACAGTGGATGGAAATAAATTATTCCTGAGCCTGCTGGTGCGGGAAAGAAGATAACTGTACTGCCTGCTTGATGGTAGGAGGGCAAACAGTCTGTGACCTGGATGTAAAGGATCCCTGGTGATGGTGTGTTCCCTGCACAGGCACTGCTTCCACTGGAGGTCTACAATGGCTGGGAGCTGGGTACCAGTGCTGGGTGATTTTCACCACCCGTTACTGGGCCTTCTGGTTGGCTATGGAGCAACCACTAAACCACACTGTGGTACAGTTAGTCAGAATGCTCTTGATTGTGCAGCGGTAAAAGTTCATAAGGATCTTGGAGGAGAAACTGGCCTCCTTCAGCCTCCTCAAAAAGTACCGGCACTGCTGCATTATTTTTACCAGAGCTGATGTGTTGAGGGTCCAGGAGAGGTCCTAGGAATTTGAAGCTGGACACACGCTCCACTTGAGTACCGTCGATGAGAACTGGGGCATGACTGCAGCCTTTTGACTTCCTGTAATTCACAATGAGCTACTTGGTTTTCTTTTGGTTGAGGGCCAGGCTGTTGTGCGCGCACCATGCCGTAAGGCACTAGACCTCTCTGTATGCTGACTCCTCATTGTCACTAATCATGCTTACCACCGTGGTGTCAAACTTCACAATGGTGTTGGAACTGTGTACAGGAACACCATTGTTTGAAGGTAAGGAGGAGAAACTCTTCTTGCTCTGTAGGCAAGCACCATGGCCTCATATCAGTAATGAGTGTCAACTGGAAGCCAGTGGAGTATGCAAAGAAGCAGGGTGGCATTGAGACGGTTGAAGACTGTTGCCACAGTCTTAGTTCAATGGCCTGATTTGAAGCAGGAGGATCTTCCAGATGTAGTCACAGCACTTTAGAACATTTCCACAAAAATAAAATATCGTTCACACAAGCCCCAGAAAGAGTTAAACCCAGCCCCAGAAACTTTACTTGTAAAGTATAAATGTAGTTATTGGTTATTAATTTTGGAAATTACAATTGTATTTTTTTTTAATATATTTTTTTCTCCTCCCAATTTGGTAATGGACTTGCTCTATCACAACAGTTCCACAGCAGGTTTAGGAGAGTTGAAGATCAAAATATGCGTCTCAGTGCACCTCTGGTCAACCACAGCTTTCTCAACCAGAAAGTACTCACTGGCAAAATATGTGATTGAAGGAGAGCTTATTCTCTGCTCAGCTCGAGTCAATAGAGCAATGCTGAGCCCAGGGGACTGTCTGTATTCCCTATGTCTAAATATGTTTTATTATTCATATTAGTTTCACGTTTTAACTCTACTGGAAAAGCAAACATTTCGCTATTAGGTAACAAAGCATTTAAAAAATAGAATTGAATTGATTTTATTAAAAAAAGCAAAAGTATGTATTGTTTAGACCTACAGGACGCCACGCATAGACGTACGACTACTTAACCCAATACCTAAAGACCTCAATAACAGTAACGTCATAGTTGCGCGGGGTAAACGTGTTACTCACTGTTTTATGTATACGACTAAGCTAAGTAAAATACAATAGGAATAGATTCTGTGCGTTTTTGACCGATATTAGTGAAAACTTTAGAACATTAATCTCACCAGAATGTTTTAACACAGAATTTCTCAGGTTGGCCAACTGGCGTACAATCGCATCCCCTGGTTGAAGCAGTGTCGTGCAGGCCAGGCTGAGAAAGCCAATAGCATCCCGCTGCAGATGTCCGCGGGATGCATTTCGAGAAAGCCGCAACATGGGGAATCTGTCTATGCTGTTTGCGTTCTTACATTTCTTTATATGATATGTCTTTATTAGAGAACACTCAAAAGCAACAACTGGCTGCCAGATTTAAGACGATGGAAATTTAAAGACAATGACATTCTCTGTTTCGCCTGCTGTAGACGTTGATATCAACAAGAAACAACTTCCTCGACTCACCCGGAATAAACCTATTCTCTAACAGGCTACAACGGTCTGTCCAGATTTTCCCAGTCATGGCTCTGGTTACATTGCAGCGCTCCCCTACCCCAAGCGCTGCATCAACAGCCAGTACAACCAACACCAACGCGGGGGAGGTAAGCTTGGAAATCACAGGAGACGTTCTAGAAACGTGAAGAAAACTCAAGAAAAACACGGGGATACGTAGGAGTGACAGGCCTAGTCATGTTAGCTAGATCTATAGCCATTTGTCTAGCTAGCTTGATAGGTAACGTTACAGCACTAACATCAACTTGGCAATATACCTGGCTTCCTATCTAGCGTAACAATATTACAAGCTGTCTAGAAAAGCTAGCCAAGCAAACGTTTCATGAAGGAACCTTAACACACGAATATAGCTATTGGTATCTCAAAGTAGTACAGTGAAATGATTAGCTACCCGTGATCTTCTATCGGTAGCTAGATTGCTAATGTGTTCATGTGTGATAGGCTAACTGCTTTCTCGTTTGCCATGGCTAACAGAGATAGCATGTGCATTCATAAACGAGGTAGCTAGCCAATTCCAATTGCATGGTTATCATCTTATACCTAGTTGTGTGGTTAACTTATCCCATTTCAATTTTCACGATGTTGCAAAACATAAGTACACCGCAACCTCATTTAATAAGACCGGCTCCAGTAAACCAAGCTGGCTAACAGTAGGACAAGTGCTGTCAGTTAGTTCATTCTGATGGTGAATGTATTAACGTGAAACTATATTGCTACTAATATTTATCTAGATAGCACGCCACGTGATGGATGTCGTGCGATAAAATATTATAGGCCAAAATGTTTATATTTTACTGGCCTAGCTAACTATGTGCCTGATAAGTGGATCAGGTATTAAGATTGCCGGCGTATTTATTAGGCAAGCTAGCAAACCAGCTACTGGCTTATGCTGAATTAATTCATTGTCATGGACAACATTGATTATTTTCTATAATAAACCGGGTGGTTTTGAAACCTTAATGCTGATTGACTGATAACCGTGTTATGAGACTTATACCATGGGTATGAAATTACATCACCTTTTACTGTAAATGCTTGATGACTGGTGTATAATAGGAATGTGGTATCTTAGGGGTTTGTCCTATATTACCAGTATATCATGGCAAAGCAACGTTTTCATCCCCTCTATGTCATGCCGAAGAACAGCTCTTTGCTGTTGTATATTAGACATATACCACACCCCCATGCTTTATTGCATAAATATAGTGTTCTGTGATGATAATATTATGGTTATGGAATGTAATAAGTAGTCTTAATGGCACAAAATGTGGCATAACTTCATACAGTCATGTAGATGTCTAGTCATACTTTCCTCTTACAGAATAGGGTCTGCCAAACATGGACTGATTAGCTTTAAACACTTCCAAGACGCCTAAGCCTTATGATATCCCATTGTCCCTCAACAGAACCTTAACTTTTTAGTATTCTAAAATATAACAGTTACTGCCTACCCAAATTACAGTTATGACATTGTAATGCCATTTAAAAAATATAGCTACAAAGTACTGCAACCTTCTAAACCAGTTGGGGGCGCTAACTGTCAACAATACTTTCAAGAGCAAAGCTTAGAAAATTCAGTAGTCTATAGCACAGTGGTTCCCAACCAGGGGTACTAGGACCCCTGTAGGCACTTGGACACTCCGCTGGGGGTAATTGAAAACACTCATGACACTGTAGACTTACTAGTGAAATTAACATGAGGGGGTACTGGAGCAGTACTCCTAGCAGAGCAAAATTCTGTTCGTGGTACAAGAACTGAAAAAGTTTTGGAAATACGGCTATAGCAGGAAGACATTTTTGAAGAAGTCAGATAAGGATAATTTGCTTTGTGCGTCATCTACAAGTGCCTATATTTTGCTTCACTACCAATTGGTGATACATTCAGGTAATGTTAGGATGATTTAACTGAAGAATGAAAAAATGCTGACAGTGGTACCAGGACTAGTATTTGTGCATTTAAAAACGGTGCCTTGGAAATTAAGTCACAGCATGACTTCTTATCAAACCTTGTCCATACCAACTGCCATGTAAAAGAAGAAGATCCTCAGTGAAAGGATGCACATTTGTTGTCAAAATGGTTGCGAGTTGGTGAGATTGGAGCGGCCTTCCCTGTCACTGCCTTTTACTCACTTTCCATATAGGCTAGAATTGACTGGCTGCACCCAGGGCTCTGTCCAAAGCCTGTCTGATGAAGAGCAGTCAAGCCCCTCAGGATGCTGCTGCAGCTATGATGTCATTCTCACATGGAGGATGTAGTTGAGAAAGGAGAAGTGGAGGGACGGTGGTATTGTAACAGTATGGTACACTTGTGATTTTGGTATAAATACCAAAAAGAGATGGTGCTTTCACCATGTCCCTTTCAATGGGGGTCAGAGTTTGGTTGAAATTCAAGGTGCATGATCACAAAGCTTTCATACTTTGCTTGTCATTATTCCCACACAATGAGCTAGGTTTTCGTTGTATTTTACATGCACTGCTCATTTTCCCCAGTTGGACATTTTAATTATTTGAATCTAAATATCAGATTCTTCCCTACATTGTGAAATGATCCTGTCTTTTCATGACATCTAGCTATTTGCTTTTGTCATGTTTCGCTGTAATAGAATAATTATTGCAGAAGCCTTTCTTGTTCCAACTGCATGGTTATTGTCTGATCGCCTTCCCTGTTTGCTGACTGAATCTAGTGTTTGGGGAAAAAACTATAGTCCTATATGGTTATTATGTTTATTGATGTATTTTTTAAACTATCGCAATATAATTTTTGTGCTAGTATGATGTACTTGCACCTGAACTCCAGATTTTTTCAGAGCTTGTTCTCTAGTTAATTAGCACTTCTATTTCCATTGGTAATCAGAACAAGTTTCCCAAGGCTCTTTTTTGCACTCTAGAAGATATGGTGAACAGTGTGTTTAGAAGAAATTCAAATCATAGAGTTATGAGTATTGGAATGCGTATCGTATTGACATCTAAGTATCATGACAGTGTTGTATTGTAACGTCCCTGGCAATTCCCAGCAGTAACTGAAACCCAATTTAAACACAGCAATTGACACCTCCCTGGTGTAAGTTTCACCTGGACCTTGATGGTATTAGCCTAGTTGAATGGGTATACTGTAGAGCATCTACGGAGGCAACCCTATCATTTTACATGAAATGTTGTATAGATAGCGAAAAAAGCCTTTACATACAGGTTTTGTATCGTTCTAACAATTTTTTAACAATGTCATGTCTGTTTGCTGTTTTGAACACATTCTGCTCATCACAAGTGTGATTATCTTTTGGATTTTTATGTGGTTAAAGCAAGAGGGGGCAGTTGTGTTTCAGAAAGAGTAGTACGTTGGATTGAAACCCATGCTGCTGGAGTGTATGTGCTCCGGATGAATAAGCTTAGAACGTTGGACAACATTAAACAACATGTGTGCCTCTTACTGGTAGCGCTTTGGTTAACAACCCCCAGGCCTTAGTAGCTGAAACTGCTGGAGAATGCTATGCCTACCTCACAGTCACCTGTCACCATGTAGCTAAAACCTGATACTCCCACCCAGTTTATGATGTCCCTTCTGGTACAATGAAACCTTTTTAAAGACATAACTGTGGTGAAACTTTATCATAAAGAATGTCTGTAGAGTTGATTGATTTGTACACTGTAGGTAGGTTAGGTTAGGTTGGTATTGCATTAAAAAAAACATTGAAACATTTATTGGTTGTAAGCCTATATTTTCGTAGCCTTTGTTGTAGTAAAAATTATATCTGACATATGTCTGTTGTGAGTCATTAGAATTAAGTTCCTCACATTCATCTGTTTAATAATAATGCTATTATCTTGCCTTATTATGAGGCAAAGCATATTGCTTACACTGAATTGTCAACACAATGTGGAATTATGTCCAACTGATACAAATGGCTGGACTGTATCTAGTATCAGATTGGTAATGGTTCTTTCTGTTTCCTCTACCTTTTCTTGGTTTGCAGGACTTTGGCAGCGACGATGAGCGTCGTTTGAATCAGAGGTAAGTGTTGTAAATACACACTTTCCTTGAGCTACTGCTTTCTATTCATTGCTGTCTATTGTTTTGTAGAAAAGTTATTACTAATTAAAAATACAGAAGTATGTTAGCATAATCTTTGTTAATGTGTGTAAATTGATCTGTCTGATTGGTCAGTGACACCACTAACACACCATTAAGGGACTGTTGTCTGTCAATATGAAGTGATCATTTATCAATAATAGACAATCTGGTCTTTTGCTATTTGTTAGAGACTTACTGTATGGTGCAAAGGCTTTGTTTCTGTCAATTCAGAGAGACAAAGCATTTTATAGTTACATGAATCACAGATTACTGCTAAACCTGAAATATGGGTCGTCACAGCCACAAAGGAAAACATTTATTTTTATACATCTTTGAAGTAAAAAGTTGGTATTATGTTCTGAATCTATAATTTAAAAGGCTTGACTGAATTTAGATCTGTTTAGGGAGCGGTTCTCAATTTTCATGTTTCTAGTCAAGCCTACACGGCTAGATTGTTACCCTGCTGGATGAGTCTCCACTACTCAGGAAAACTAGCCTTTTACTTTTGCTGTATGATCACGGTGTAAGTCATGGGTCACAGGTCAGACTTTCCTGCTGTCATGCCAATAGGTTGCTGCCACATCTTATAATAACTAGCAATATCTCCCTGGTCAAGTGAGACTTAACTGCGAGTTGATAAGCGAAACTGACTACGAGTCTTATTCTTAGACAGCCCCACATTTGATTACATATTACAAAATAAAAGAAGTCTCAATCTAAAATATACTGAAAGCATCTAGACGTGTGGACCAACAAACAATGTGTGCCACTAAACTGCAGTGGTTTTCCCTTGTGAATGAGTGGCAGTCCCATGCACTTCTATGAGGTGGTGTTGCCCTCTCTATGAGGTGGTGTTGCTCTCTCTATGAGGTGGTGTTGCCCTCTCTATGAGGTGGTGTTGCTCTCTCTATGAGGTGGTGTTGCCCTCTCTATGAGGTGGTGTTGCCCTCTCTATGAGGTGGTGTTGCCCTCTCTATGAGGTGGTGTTGCCCTCTCTATGAGGTGGTGTTGCCCTCATTATGTGGTGGTGTTGCCCTCATTATGAGGTGGTGTTGCCCTCATTATGAGGTGGTGTTGCCCTCATTATGAGGTGGTGTTGCTCTCATTATGAGGTGGGGTTGCT
>JACXGJ010016538.1:0-12191 GCA_016801105.1 Esox niger
GTGGGGGGGGGGGGGGGGGGGGGGCTCTGTGGAAATGCAATAGCTTGGCTGCTATTCTCTGATTGGGGCTTTCTACAAGAATAGCATATTTTCTGTGGATAGTGTTGTATTCTGAACAAGCTTGATGTTGTTGTGTGGGTGGTGGTGGGAGGGGGCAGAGAGATTGGCTGATCGTGCTAGAAAGCTGCTCGTTCTATTACTCTATGGAGCACACATTTTCGGAGAGGTTTTTCAAAACCAGCCCCTCGTACAGTGTTACTCTGGTAAAGCTTGGGACGTGGTTGCTGGCTGGTGGCCTTGGATGTTTCTTTCACATACCTACCAGCTGCCAGTATGTGGGCTGCAGGATGTTATAGAAGTAGAACAAGGCATCTGGCTGGATACCATTCTGATCCAGCTTTGATTGGCAGTCTGGCTGTGTGGTGAGGAAGGTGTTTTGTGTACCTTCGTTGTTAACCTTTCAAATGTTTGAATCCTTTACGATATGGGATTTTGACGTGAAGTGTTAAAGTATTTGTGTGTGTGGGCGTGTGTGTGCGTGTGTGTGTGTGTGTGTGTGTGTGTGTGTGTGTGTGCACATAGGCTATGGGTAAGCTGGGGTTGCGGCCAGTCCATGGAGTAACAAGGATCACCATAAGGAAATCCAAGAGCATCCTGTTTGTCATCAGCAGACCTGACGTCTTTAAGAGTCCAGCATCGGACATCTACATTGTATTTGGCGAGGCCAAGGTGATCCTCCTCTGCCTTTCTCTTATCTATGTTATATTCAGTGTCTTGTGTGGCCAAGATGATCTCAGTTGTTTCCTCTCTCCTCCTCCTCTGCTTGTTCTTGTCCTCCATCTTTTCTCCTTGCCTCCTCTCGTCCTCTCCTCCACTCCTCCTCAGATAGAGGACCTGTCTCAGCAGGTCCACAAGGCCGCAGCGGAGAAGTTTAAGGTGCCAGTGGAACCCTCCCCGATGGCACCCCCAGCGCCCCCTAGCCTCACCATTAAAGAGGAGAGTGAAGAAGAGGAGGTACACCATGCTTATTCACGTTTTACACTAGGGAAAGACATCAGTCATTGACTTAATTCTTAATGTTGTCTCAATCTTAATGAGATTAAGTTCAAGATTTTGGCAGTATAAGATCCGGATTAAGTCATGGATATAATCTTTATGTCTCAGTGTGCAATTTGAATGCGAAATAGTTTTTTCGATCCATGTATTATCATTCAGGTTCGTGCGGGGTTTTCACAGTTGTCTCAGCCCTTAAATCAATCATACTAGCCACCAACTGACCTTGAATTTTGACCGTGACCTCTGTCTGTCAGGTGGATGAGGGAGGTCTGGAGCAGAGGGACATAGAGCTGGTGATGGCCCAGGCCAACGTGTCTCGCTCTAAAGCCATCCTTGCTCTCAGACACAACACAAATGACATAGTCAACGCTATCATGGTGAGTAGAGTATTATCTGTAGTTCAGTAGTAACACACTTTGTCCACTGGATGTCAATGTTGAGCTTAGATCAATGTCACCGAGGGTGACTTCCACAGAGCGGCTAGGAATTTAAATACATGTCATCTTCAGGACACACTGTTCATGGTCCACTTTTAATGAATGAAATAATTCAAATGTACAAACCCACCTGTGGTTTTAGAACAAGTACCTCTTTTGTATACTGAACATTTAATTTTGGATGTACATAAATATCCGTGTCGTACCACTAGGGAAGCCTATCCATTGTTTTGTGTCAAATTGCGTAAGCTGCCACAAACCGTGGTGCATTATGGGATTACACGTTCCTCGTGGAGGGTGTGTCAATGTACACTTGCCAGAAGGGGACACTGGAGGGTCTATTTAGCCCCTATATCCTTGATCACTCCCTCAGCTTTGGGAAACCTGTGCAAATGGTGGAGGCAAAATGTATGCAATAATGGAGGGCTGAGGGTTGAGTGGAGGGAGAAAGCATCCATCTGGGATTTAGTAATGATCTGATGTGTTTTTTAGGTCTAAAAATGCTTAACAACCCCATGTTATTCTCTACCTCCTTTTCCCTCTTCTCTCCTACAGGAGCTGACCATGTAAGAGGATAGAGAACCCCCCAACTCCTTTGAGCTTAATGCCACAGGCTTGTCTGTATCGCTGCTATGTTGCATCCTCAGTACCTGCTAATAAACCGTCTATTATAACCACCCTAGAGTGGGCTATGACTCCTTATAATCTACGTATGTCACTCTGCTGTTAACCAACCATTGATGCACTTTCATGTCCTGGCTGTATGTATATATATATATATAGATAATGATGGGGCATTCAATTTTATTACACACAACTGTTTAAAATGTCAAACTCAAAATACAATCAGAACACAAAATGCAGAGAAACACGGAAATTCAGTCAGGTTGTTCAGAGAAGAGGTTGGTTTCAATAAAGCTCGCTAATACAAGCCAGAAAATGAGCATTATTTTATTAAATACATCCTTATGCCGTAGAAATACACTGTAAGTGTTGGACTGTTTCCTTAAAAATACAATCTTGTCACTAAAGGTTTTATCATTTAATGTCCATGAGAAAATACTTCAACAATGATGCATGTAAATATTTCTCACACAGGGACAACCACCACTTAGTCTGGATAGTCAGCCTACATACATTTACCACCCTGTTTCCAGAAAATGTAAAATGTGAAGAAAAACAGAATGCAATGGTGTGCAAATCATATAAACCCTAAATTCAACAGAAAAAAGACAATATATCAAATGTTGAAACAGACATTTTAATGTTTCTTGAAAAATACATTTTACATTTGGTGCCAGCAACACATTTCACTAAAACTAGGACAGGGGCAACAAAAGACTGGGAAGGTTGTGTAATAAAAAAAACTAGTGAAATATCTCACAACAATTTAGGTTAATTGGCAACAAATCCGTAACATGATAGGGTAAAAAACACATCTTAGAGAGGATGAGTCATGAGTAAAAATGGGGAGTTCACCCCTCTGAAGGACTGCACAGGCAAATTGTGCAACAATTTCAAGAATAACGTTTCACATAAAATTTTTTGAGTTTGAGAATCTCAATCTGGTACAAAATATCAATAATCCAGAGAAATTTGTGCGCGCAAGAGACAAGGTCGAAAACCAATACTGGATGGCTGTGATGTTCGGCCCTCAGGCAGCACCGCATTCGTTTTTCTGAATTGCTCAAACACCATTCTCTGAACGAATTTCTCAGTGGCCTAAACTCATGTGTTGAATCAGTCTCCCTTTTGGCAAAACCTTGTACAAATTCATGTATTTAGACACCATTTGCTAATTGCATTCACTCTGGTTACAAAACTCTAAACACATTTCTCACCAAAATCTAATTTCGCTCAGTGCTGCACTTGTGTTGCACACTGGTAAACACGGGGAGCAAAAGTTAAACACAACTACAACACACATCGTTTACTCAATGACTCAGTTCACACTTGTTTCTAATGATGTGATCAAACCAATTGATCAAACAAATATTATTCAGTTCAGAGTACATAAGAGGTGATGCACGAGGAGGAAGAGTCCTCTGGCCGGAACCAGCAAAATGCAGAATGCTGAGGCAGAATGAATCTCTCATTGACTTAGATTGAGCATTTACACAACATTTTTTTGTTTATTGTAATGCAGAGTTTTCTTTGATCTTTGAACTTATACAGTGGACTACTGTATTTTTATGCCAGTCCTGAATATTGACATTCCAAACTCTATTACTTGCAGTACTTACAGTATTCAATATATTCACTGAACTAAGTTGGGATTATTATACTTTTTTTATTGCAAAATGCGTTTACTATTTACAATTCAAAACAAATCTGTAACTACATGCCCAGGATGCTTTGTTCTCAATTTTTTCATGTAGTGTCTAATCAATGCTCTGTAGTGTTTATATATTGACTGGCTGTGTGTATGATCTCTAAACATTGTTTGATTTTGAGCAAAGATGAGTTGGTTCATAGCTGAGTGTTTGATTTTGACACAAAATTATTTGAAGCTTTGGATCTGTGTTTAAAGTTTTTCAGAAGGGTGGCTGGCGTCTCCATTAGAAAGCGATTGAGAGGCTCATTTGTCGTCGAGGAACTTGGAGTAGAGCCTCTGCTCTTTTGCATCGAAAGGAGACAGTTGAGGTGGTTCGGGCATCTGGTAAGGATGACCACAGGATGTGTC
The DNA here is from genome assembly GCA_016801105.1 of Esox niger. Classification (NCBI taxonomy): domain Eukaryota; kingdom Metazoa; phylum Chordata; class Actinopteri; order Esociformes; family Esocidae; genus Esox; species Esox niger. The sequence continues at coordinate 4,177 of JACXGJ010016538.1, forward strand.
ACTAGGGAGGTGTTCCAGGCAGGTCCAGCTGGGAGGAGCCCTCGGTTGACTCTGGACTAGGTGGAGAGATTATATCTCAACACTGGCCTGGGAACACCTCAAGATCCCGAAGTCAGAGCTGGTAATGTTGCTTGGGAAAGGGAATGTTTGGGGTAGAATAAAAAATAAACCCAGAATTGTTTACATAGTTATGTAGATTGATAGAGATCACAAGTTATTAACAATAAGTGCAATTTGATGAGGGCAAAACATTTACAGGGTTATCTGGTGGAATAACCCAGATTTTTTAATCACGTCTTTCATGAGTCTTGGCACGCTCTCCACCACTCTCACATTGCTGTTGGGTGACTTTATGCCACTCCTGATTGACCTGGCTGTGTTTGACATGGAGCATTGTCCTGCTGGAAAATATTATTCTCAGAGTTAGGGAAAACTGTCAAAGCAGAAGGAAGCAGGTGTTCTTCCAGGATAACCTTGTACTTGGCTTGATTCATGAGTCCTTCACAAAGACAAATCTGCCCGATTCCTGCCTCGCTGAAACATTTCCAGATCATCACCAACAAATGTCACAGTTGGTGCAAGACACTGTGGCTTGTAGGCCTCTCCAGGTCTCAGTCTAACCATTAGAGGATCAGGCAAAGCTGAAAATCTGACTCATCAGAGATGTCCTTACTCCATTCCTATATGGTCCAATCCTTAAAGTATTTTCCTAACTTTAGCCTGGCTTTTCATCTCATTGATGAAGGACTATATTCAAACTTTGCACGACATCAGCCCTGCCACTAGGAGCTTGTTTCAAACTGTGCTCACCGTGCACTTCACCCCTGCTGTTTTCCATTCTTTTTGTAGATCCCTTGATGTCCCAGTTGCTGAATGACATTCGAATGAATTGATAAAGTACATTTGAGGTACTACTTGCACTGTTCTTGCCATCCAGCTGGTCCTATTGCAAGAAAGTTGTGATGACCACAGCAGTGGTTTTTATACTTTTCCTCATTAAATTAGATTTGGTTCAGGTAATCGCCTAATCAGTACCTCATTAACCATTCGAAATCTACGAATAGAAATATACACTATGCGACTTTTCCGGGAATCCGCGGATTGAGATTTAGCTGGGTTAAGTAAAATGAGGGGTGCCTGTGTTGGAATTAAACAGGTATTTGAATGGACAGGCTGCTATACATGCAGAGATGTTGATTTAAGAAATATTAGGGGTGGTCTCTTAATTTTCTCCAGAGCTGTATGTACCATTTGGATTCACATTCAACTGTAGGTCACAACAGAATGGCACAATCATAAAACAAAATATGGCAACAAAGAAAAAGATTTACTGACCCCTGTTCAAAAGTCTGCATACCCTGAGTTCTTTATACTGTGTTTTGCCCCCTTTAGCATCCATGACAGCATGCAGTCTTTTGTAATAGTTGTCTTCGGGTTGTCAAATTCTTGCAGATGGTTTAGCTACCCATTCGTCTTGGCAAATTGCCTCCAGGTCATGCAAAGTCTTTGGCTATCTTGCATGAACCACACATGTGAGATTTCCCCAGAGTTGCTCGATGATAATAAGGTCAGGAGACTGTGATGGCCACTTCAGAACCTTCACCTTTTTCTGCTGTAACCACTGGTGGGTAAACTTGGCCTTGTGCTTAGGGTCATTGTCGTGCTGGAAAGTCCAAGAGTGTCCCATGTGTAGTTTTCGTGCAGAACAATGCAAACTTTCTGCCAGTATTTTCTGATAACTTTCACAAGATTCCCTGTGCATTCAGAGTTCACACCCCCCCCTCCCAAAACATCAGTGAGCCACCTCTATGCTTCATAGTGGTATTCTGTTCACTATTGGCCTTGTTGACTCCTCTCCAAACATAACGCTTATCGTTGTGACTATAAAGCTCAATTTTGGTCTTGTCACTCCAAATCTGTGTGGCAGAAGTTGTGAGGTGGGTCAAGGTGTTGCCGGGCATATTGTAACCAGGCTTTTTTTGTGGCATTGGCACAGAAAAAGCTTCTTTCTGGCAACTCGACCATGCAACAATTTTTTGTTCAAGTATCGTTGTATAGTGCTCCTTCAAACAACCACACCATCTTTTTCCAGAGCAGCCTTTATTTCTCCTCAGGTTACCTGTCGGTTTCCCAAACATTTCTTCTGGCAGCTTTGGCTGAAGATTTTCTTGGTCTACCTGACCTTAGAATGGTATCAAGCGATTCCTGGATTTTCCACTTCTTAACAATTGATTGAACAGCACTGACTGGCATTTTCAAAGCTTTGGATATCTTTTCAGATCCTTTTCCCTCTTTATAAAGTTCCATTACCTTGTTACACAAGTCTTTTGACCATCCTTTTCCACCCCCCATGGCTCAGTATCTAGCCTGCTCAGTGCATCCATGTGTCATAGTGACTTATCAGGCCAACCACCGTGGTGTTGTCTGCAAACTTGACAATGGAACAGGAACGCAGTCGTGGGTGAAGGAGTACAGGAGTGGGCTCAGATAACAGCCTTGTGGAACACCAGTCTTCAGGAATCAGGGTGGAGGAGGTAAAGTTGTCTATCCTGACTGACTGGGGTCTGTTGGTTAGGAAGTCCCGTTGCAGAGTGGATGGTGGATCCCCAGATCATGGAGTTTGTTGGCCAGCCTAGAGGGGATGACTGTGTTGAATGCTGAGTCAAAGTCTATGAATAGCAGTCTCACAAAGGTGTTTGTTATGTCCAGGTGGGTCAGGGCAGAGTTTAGAGCCGTGGAGATGGCATCTTCTGTAGAACTGTTAGACTGGTAGGCAAACTGGTAAGGATCCAGTGCTGGATCACCACCCCTGGGCTGGTGACAGGTTGAAGGACCAGCAAAGACCTCAGCCAGCTGCCCAGCACATGCACTGGGCACACGCCCGGGGACCAACGGCCTTGCGTGCCTTCACCCTGCTCAGTGCAGACGACACATCAGAAGACACATCTGCATTGGATAGTCTGGGGGGGTCATCGGGGGAAGTTCAACTTTAATGGCTGGCTCTTTGTTGTCCCGTTGGAAGTGGGCATAGAACCTGTTTAACTTGTCAGTGAAGGCAATGTTGCTGGCTGTGGGAGTAGGGTTCTTTGGCTGGTAGTCTGTGATGGCTTGGATACGCTGCCACGTGCGTCAGGGTTCACAGTGTTTGTTGAAGTGCTCCTTAGTAGCTGCATATCTTTTCTCTTTCTTTCTTCAGAGTAAATGTACAAAAGGTTCTGGGCATGCAGGAATGGTTTCATCTCATTTTTTACTTTATGAAAATTAGCTTACAGTACAAATATATATATATCTTTCTAAAAAAGTTGGTAGGTTTTGAGTGAGGGACAGAAGTGTCCAATTTGCAGTAGTCTCCTAATTTTAACCCATCTGTTCCTTACTCAAAACCTTCCTTTCCAACTTTTTAAAGGAAAGAAAAAGGTGCAGTAAAATATTTTTCAGACCTGTGTATGTGCCAGATGGGCTACCATTAAAACAAACAACACGAAGAAACATAAACCTTAACAGTTTATTTTCAGGATTAACACTTCATGAACACTTCATGTTCTTGGGCAGCGGTTGGTTATCAAATCTTTGTGTAAATCCATTAAACCTCTGTCATATTATAACCATTTGTTTTTACCAATGCCCTAATATTTAAAAAATAAATAAAGTCCAGAACTTTGCGATATTTTATTTATTACTTATTTGCTTTTTAGAAAAGACAATAACTGTCCCAGTCTTTTTGGAATCTTCACCGAAATCATTTCATACAATGTTGATTATTTTATCAATACATTAATCCATTCCAATAAAACAATGGCTCATTGTAGTTTTTTGGGTTTTCAGAACTAGGCTTAACACTGACTCATTACCCACACATAAAATTCTAAGCCCCGTCTGTTTAATCTCTATTATTTCATATTTGCAATCCAAAAAACAAACAATATTGGTAAAAAACAAACACAATGAACAAAACTTTAGTCTTAAAAAAAAAAAATCTTCATCTAATGTTGTCACACAGCTTTTAATAAAAACTGTATGCTCATTTCCCACTTCAAATTAGCACACCGCATTATTTTATCCTTTGAGATATGGCAATTGAGGCAGACAGACTGTCCCATACAAGACAAAGTCACTGTTAAATTCAGGTAACTCTATGGCGGTTATGGAGTTGCTGCCAAATAGTGAAACTTTGGTGAATGTCATCATTTCCTGTTATCAACTCAGGCTATAACATACTTAATGAAAAGGGTATCATCAGATATGTATCTACACTTACTGTATATTGGTAAAAAAGATTTGCTCTAATGCATTGTGTAAATTACATTGCACTCTGGTCCTGCAATATACAGAATTCTGTATTGTAAATCCAAAATAAGACTATACTGTTTACAAAAAAGACAAAGAACATGCACAGAATATTTATTGCCATTGATTTTTTTACCACCTTTTTCCTCCTTATCCAATTTTGTTGTATTCAATTGTATCTACGGGCCTCATCGCAGCAAATCCCAAACAATTCCAGAGAGTAAAAAATCATGTCAAACCTTCCTCCCATGTATTGATGCAAAGCCCTTACACTTTTTTCCATACTGTTCTTCCAACCGGGCAATCGTATGGGTGACTGTCTATAAAATTTTTCATGACTCAAAGTGCAAAGTTTCGGATGGTCTGTTTCGGGGGAAGTGGGTGAGGCATCAGTGCGTTCCTCAGTCTTTGGGCGGAAGGACATTACTTTCAAAGTGTCCCTGGTTGGTGATGTTCCCTGCAGGGAAGTACCTCGCCACCACAAAGGATGAGCCATCTGATGCAGTGGCTTTCCCCACTCCTAGCTTTTTACTGCCCTTCCACACCATCGCTGTGAAATGACCTGGGAAGGAGAGCGTGAGAATGGAGAGAGATGGTTAGCCAAACTAAACACTAAAGAAAGCTATCTGCAGCACTGCTTTAAATATTTATAGCTGCAGAACCCTGTATTTATTTCCTCTCCATCTCCATTTTGCTTCTTTTCCAGCATGTACACTCCCACATCCTTTAAATGTAGAATAGTCTGGGAATGCCCATCACAGTTCAACCTTGAGACCCAGCATGGATAAACTCAACATTGTGGCATCAAGCACTACCCTAAGTCAATGGTGGGGTTTAAGGTTTAAATATTAAGGGTTCAGTACTGGTTAGGTCATGAGTTAGGGTATATTTGTTCTGATCCCCACAACGATAGAAAACCCATCTGTGTGTGACTGTGCCTCACCTGTACCCGAGGAGAAGCCAGGCCGGTTGAAGTTATATTGTTTGACTTCATCATACCAGCGGTCAGCTACATCCTTGCCTATTCCCAGGGAGAGAACAGGTAACTGGTTATTGCAAAACATTCTCCTTGTTTCTCTTGTACAGTGTTGAAGTACCCCCTCCCCAACACCACTGTTGCCTTTCATGAACTAATGCCAGATATTTTCACTCCTTTTAGCTCTACATTGCTGACAGCTGCTTGAGGACATCCTATAACTGGGTTGTTTGGTTGTCCCATCTAGCCATCTGAAGATGAATGCCCTAACTGTATGTCAATAAGACAACATTGTCTGCAACATTACCAAAATGTAATGGAGAAATAAATTAATGAAGGCAACAGAGCGAACTCCTTTAAAAAAACATCATTAAAGATCCTGTGACAAAACCTAGCTGCCAAAGCTTTCAGTGTCAGTAGGTTTGGTTATTATAGTTTCAAAGGAGCATTCCAGAGATGAACTGAGCATGAGCGAGTGGAAGACTATGTATCCATAAGAAGTTTATTAATCACAGCAGACTGTAGACACATAGTTGTGCTCTTAGTCATGTTCCTGTTGCTGAAACACTCAGAACACGGAGTAGGGAAATTATCCCAGCATATTCTAGACCAAACTGAACTCTAACCCTATTTTTTCTCTCTGTGCTGTTACCATCTGTGCAGTAAACTACACGATGAGTCAATGGACGCCTTTTAATGTTGGCTAAGAATTGCAGCAGAAGAGCAATCTGTACAACTTGGTGGCAGAACCCCCTGGATTATTCACAGGCAAAAACAAATAGATTATTAGTGCATTTTACAGTAGTCCATAGTAGACACATTCAAGTTTCGAAGTGTTGTCAAAGACTACAGCAGTTACCTAGCATTGATTTTCCTCAGGTTTCCCGTTGCTTGTTAGAGTACATTTTTAAAATGTCATAGATTCCACACTCTCTACCAGAATGGAAAGTTTGTTGTCATAGCTACTGGACACAGATGACAACAACGGCTAACTTGTTGGTGCTGGCAACAACAGCCAGACATTAAAATGTATAAAATAAACAAAAGATTACCGTTTAAGCGTTTAGCTAAATAATATCAGCTGCACAATACCGCCCGTTGTCTAAAGAATGTATTATGTGGTTTCTAAACTTCAGGGCTGTTGAGATACACCCATGGCCATCTCTGAGTACACTGTGGGACTCAAAAAGGGCAGGTAATGTGGTTGTGGATCAGACATTTAAACACTTTAGACAGATAGGGAAAAATGGAAATGGACTTATGCCTTTGGGGATTTTGGTTTCCCCCCGAAAAGCGTAATTACAACATAAGCATTCCAATCTATAAAAAGGTTGAAACAGAGGCAGACGATACGAGCTGAGATAAGTTGAAACAGTCAAAAAAAAAATGGCCAGATGATCAAGCCCAGATGAGTTATAAGGGTACAGATTTTGCAGGTCTTCAGAGCCCTGTTCACTTGTGTTAAAATTTGCAACGAATTCATGTGAATGCAATACTGCCTTCACTTCCCTGGTTGAATGTGTGCATTGTTTCCTAGTTGTCCTGAAGAGTTCCCAGTCGATATTTTGGAGATCGTAGCTTTGAGCCGAAAGTGTTTTCCTTGGATCAGCTCAGGATTTTCAGTGTTAAAACGAGCAGTTTTAATTGTACGTTTATTTATAAGAATTAGTGTTTGTGTCTTCACCTGGTTGGTCGTAGGAGGCCCAGGCCAGGTTCTCTCCACAGCTCCCCCTGCTAGACTCGATACTGTGCTTCAAGATTCGTGTGCTGGCCAGGGACTCAGCATACCTACAGTGCAGAGATGGAGAAGGATGAGCACCTTCACTAACAAGTGCCTCACTAAATCATTTTGAAATGACACATACTTCATATGTTCTAATAAAAAGTATCAGAAATTCCCAACTTCTTTTGAATCAGTACAACACTGATATTACCACATTCCTGTTTCGTAACATACACAATTATTAAAGTGCCAGATGCACAAAGTGGATTTTTTAAATGTGAGTTGTATAGAAAGATATGCTGTGTTAGTATCAATAATATGGTTTCAAACCCAACACTTTCAACTATTATGCTACCTGCAAGCCCTATGATGCAATAGAATGGTATTATTTGCAGTACTATATTAAAATCATACATGGTAATGTCATGGTATATTTCTATGACTCTACAGTATAGCCTACCTTGGTTGTAGTGGTTAAATAAAATAGGTGGATATACTCTAGCTGATCTCTTTCAATGCATGACTACACAAAGCTGTGTAAAATATTGACAAATTCAAAGATTAAGTATCTTTACTGACAGATTTCTTTTAAGAGGAGAATGTGACTAATTGTAAGTAAAACAAACTAAAAAGTTACTTCAACAACCAAAAGGGTTGGAGACTGTTGCTTTAGGTAGAAGACATCTGTGTTTTACATATCATGGGATCCATCCACAATATTAAATGTAAATTGCTTGATAACTAGCAAGTCTCTGATTATCGTGACAGAGGAAGAGGAAGGAGGAAGGTGGAGTTAAGTAACCAAGACGATTTGATGGCCATGGCTCTGATAAAGGACGGTATGAGTGGAGGAACTTCCGGGTGTGGTGGTAGTCTGTGTGGGTGTGGTGGTAGTCTGTGTGGGTGTGGTGGTAGTCTGTGTGGGTGTGGTGGTAGTCTGTGTGGGTGTGGTGGTAGTCTGTGTGGGTGTGGTGGTAGTCTGTGTGGGTGTGGTGGTAGTCTGTGTGGGTGTGGTGGTAGTCTGTGTGG
>JACXGJ010016539.1:0-12192 GCA_016801105.1 Esox niger
CTCCACCGGCACCACGCCCCCCTCCACCAGCACAGGGCTGTCAGAAGGCAAGTGTGAGGTTGTCCTTCCTCTCAATGAGAGGTAGTTTCCTGTGGCCTGTAATCCAGGGCATTAACATCATCTAAGGCCAGAGCAGTGTGCCAGAAGTGCCATCCAGAGACCCAGAGAGCCTGTCGCCCAGTTGTCATGTAGTAGGCCAAGCCATCACCACATCAGAGGGCTACTGATTACAGCAGTCAATCTCTTACAGTGAGGCCCCTGTCCACCTCATTCAAAAACACTTTTAAACCACAGAAGACGAATGCAGCAGTTATGGACTTTGTTATTAGGCTGTTATCATTATATTGACACAGTATTGTTGTTTTAAAGTGTTAGCAGTCTGTAGTTACATTGTTCACCCTATAATACGATGATGCTGTGATTATATTTGTAAGGATGTTGTTGATGAATTCCAGCACAGTCTCTGGAGCACTGTGATCCTTACAGTTTTGTCACAACATTGTAACTCATTATGGTATTTGGTGGTGTATCTGGTTCAATGATATAGTGGTATTTTGTTTGGTGTGCTTGGTAACCCTATATCATTACAGTGTTAACCCTATAATATTATATTATAACTGTACTGTTAGTGCCAATATATTGTCTCCGGTACGGTTTCGGCCTGTTCAATCCTCCAAACCGTGTTATTTAGAAATAATTGAAATGTGTTTCATTTTTAATGGTATGGGATTTAAATGTTTTGGTGATGTCTTTCTATATTCATAAACAGAGGCTGAAGGTAGTTTTGTTTCAAATGTATGTGTTTGTGTGTGTCTGTGTGTGTGTGTGTGTGTGTGTGTGTGTCTGTCACAGGCTGAGTTTACACAGGTAGCATAAAATGATCTTTCATACTACATGGTCTTGTGTGTTGTGATTGGTCGAAAGATACATTTGAAGAAGGAATACTCCAGTTTAAAGGCAGCTCCACTGAGAATAAATGAGTTGGAGGTGTGAAGTGCAAGTAAGCTCTGCATGCGAACATGATATCCTGCTTATCTGTGAGGACCGTTTCTCTCTATGCCCTCCAGGAATGCCATCCACAGAGTCAGGTAGCACCATGTTCGGGTTACTCCCTGTTCAGGGACTAGCATTTGACTTTGATGGACAGCACTATGCAAACAAAGAACTTTGACTTCAGCTATGGCCTCAGGGGACTGTGTGTTTTTGTCTCACAGACCTCATTAGGACAAAAAGTCTTCACAAGGATAATGCAACATGACCAATCAGGCCTTATGAGGACCTTGGGTCATTTCAGGTTTAGGCTTTACTAGTTAGGTTAAGGGATTAGAGCCAGGTTAACTTCAGGATTAATACTAGGAAATACAAGGCAGTGTATGTGAACCACAACCCAGGCGTAAACACACACACAAAAAACTTGGAATATGCAAATCTTCGATGAGTCATCTATTTAATGAGTCAGTCCATCTGAAACGACTCGTTTGAACTATCTGTACCCTTGAGGTCAGATTTTGGACGAGCTTCAAAGAGAACATGACGTGGCAGATAAAGTAATGTTATACTCTGCTAGCTTGGCATTGTGTTAGGTGCTATTTATGTTGGACAGTTGATGCATTAAACAGACAAGAGGCTGTTAAAGGAGAGTCATATCTTTGTGAACGGCTCGTTCTGAGTCATGAGTCTAATGATTATCATGAACACACTGCCTGGCAGATGACTGAAGTGACTCTGAGTGCACGTAAATAGGTCACTGTGCGGCACTGAACCTCATCAACAGTGCTCAGGCATCAGTTAAGACACTGGAACCAGGAAGTAGACAAAATAGTAATTTATTAATAACTTATCATTCCTATACATTCGTAAGAGAGGAGTGTGGACTGGAGGGGTGGTGGGGAAAGAATCCAAAATGGCTCCCCCATAGACGAGCCTTCTCTCAGAAGGAAGAGACAACTAAATCCCAACATAATCTGGATTTTCTTCTCAACCAACAAAAAACTGCATTTTTCAGAATTTCCCTGAAGAAGCCAGGCAAGGGGAGCCTGCTGCTCTGTCAACATTTACCAGACTTTAAAAGCCTTGCACACAGATAAGCATACACTTGCATAAACCCTCAATGTTCCCCACTAAACAAAAACATAATGTAGACATCTTGATTCAGCTTCCAGAAAGCTATTTTCATCAAAGTACAAATAATTGGACTTTATTTATTCAATACAGGTATGCACTGAAAGTTTCAGTGACTCCAAATTAAATTTTTCAAATGAATGAAGTCATTTCTCTATGGTTCACTTTGGTAAAATTGTAATAGATGAGGAAAGCGAAGCTCTGGGAAAGTAATTTGAGGGTTAATGCATGATAACACATCTATGTACAGAACTAAGGCAAACAACCAAGGTGACTTTGATTTGTGTAAAGTGGTGCACAAAAGGCCTGGTGGCTGAATTCACATAAAAAGCAAATATGAAATATATTACAGAAATACACAATTTTTACGATTCTTGTAAAACCTATTAAAATTTTTTGGCATAATAAATGTAACGATACTGATCAATATACAGTTGGTTTGCTTACATAAAGCAGAAGATGAAAAAGAATCTTCAGTACCCACTAGTTGCAAAGGGGAATACACTAGAGCAAGGCTTTACTGTATAGTCGTTCTTATTAAGATATATACATGTGTATAAATGATTCAACTGACTCCACACATGTAAAATCCAGTTCGATACACTGTGCCGTTTTAACCAGGGGTGTTTCAACCTCCAACAGGCAAGTCTTCACAGAAGACAAGTAATATGCACCTGGAAAAAGCCTTGAAGGTGCAAGTGCTGGCCCGAAAAACAAAAAGGATTGTTTATATATATATATATATACTGAGTTCACAATCATGTCTCTTTGGCACTCCAGTCTTTTCGTTGTGAAGCCTAACATACACTTGCCTATCAGATCACTTAGCATTTCTTTCAACATCCTCAAAAAAAAAAGAGGAAAAGCCTCCGCTGAGACCAATAGCAATGTAGGCATTCAGGAGAGTTAATGAGCCATCTCTCTCGCTCTCTTCCACCTCTTATCTCTGTCTTTCATTCTCAGTCCACATTATTCTCAGCAGCTGCTTGTGAGCATTCAGGCAGACCAACCACGCAGCCCGCTGGGCAGCTGCTAACCTTAAGCCAACTGTGTCAATGACGCTATGATGTGACCTTGTCACAACAGGTGACGGAAATAAATAAGAGAAACACCTCAGTGCTCTGGCCAGTAGGGGGTGCCGGTGGCACCGCTTCACGTGGACTCCAGTGGGTCCAGCTGGAAGACGTTGTGGTTGGTGGGGGTGGTGAAGAACAGGGGCTGTTTGGGGGCCACCACGCGGTTATCGCAGGGGCTCTTCAGGCCCAGGGTGTGCTCAAAGTCCAGAAGCTGGCCCATGAAGTTGAAGTTGGGCGAGATGTTGGACTTCTTCATCTTCACAATGTCATAGGCGTCATTCAGCGACAGGTTGAGCTTCTGCATGAGGTAGGCGACAGTGACGGTTACCGAGCGGCTGATGCCGGCCAAGCAGTGGACCAGGACGCCGCATTTCTGACTCCGGGCTTCGTCTGGGGAGGACAGAAACAAACGACATTTGGTTATAGACCTCTGCACGATTTGCCTTATTTCCATTTCAGAGAAATGCACAGCGACATTAAAATGGCCAGCAGGTCAGACATAGGATTACTAAGAGGACAACCAGATGAAACAGAGCCCGTGGCGACAAAGGGACAGTAAGCTTCGAGTAGGAGGCCTGCTGTACAGCTAACGGCGTATCGCTGGTAGCCAACGGCGACTCCGCCATCTCCACAGCGGAAGTATAAAAGGATAACAGTCGCTAGAGGAGATCAATCAGCGAATGGCAGCAGTACTGTGCGTGTAAACAGAGACGTTGTTCTTTAGCTTGGCCAGGAGTGCCACGACTTGGAAATGGTCAATTAACGCTCTATCAAGCCATTCTTCAGCCGGCCCGGGCTACTTGACAATAGTGTCATTTGGGCGTGTAAACGTAGGAGTCATGAGGGCAGCCTGTCGGGACTCACAGGATGTCAACACAGCCTGTAAATGTCTCTCTTTGTGAAGGGAAAACATTGCTGTGCTGTCCTAGATTACTTTCAATGGCCGCTTCCTTCCTGTTGTGCTCAAATTACCCCCCCCTGCTCCCCCCGCTATTTCTCCCCCTCTCCGATTTCCACACAGGACTTTGTATTACAGTTACACAAGGCCGAAGTAAGCTGCGAACAAAAAGGTAGACAAGGGAAGTTTTCCACTGAAGTTTTAATTATTGTTATTTGGGAGCAACTTGTAGTTAGGGACATTAAACTGGAGCAGAGTTTCACAATGGCCGTAATTGTGTTCACACTGTATATACCTCCACAAATGACTGAGAATAGGTTACTCCAGGAAAACCTACCCCAACTGCACAATAATAACTAAATCACTTCCTGGTAATATGATGATAACTTATTAATACGATCAAGTTATTACTCTGTCGACCTGTGGCTTCCACTAGGCATTGTTATGTATATATATATAAATCTCTAACAACAATATTAACTTTCCTCAGATTACTCTGAGACAATACAAAACATGTTTGATACATTAATCCAGTACTTTATATATAATATTGTGAGCAAAATAGGGTAAGTGACTGTGCTTACCTATGAAGCTAATGGCATCGGGGAAGAATTGTGACAGGTTCTGGCTCCAGTGATCCGAGATGGGGATTTGCTTGTACTTGAACTCCCCGTCGTTCTCGAACATGTTGGGCAGGTTCGGGGTCACGTTCAGAATGTATTTGATGCCGAACTCCTCCAGAATGTCAAGGTTTGTGGAGTCCTTGGCACATCCCAGGTAGAGGTGCGGAAGGATCTCTACTGGGAACGAGGGTTGGGGATTGGACAGGGGACTGCCGTCGGAGTCTGTGGCGCTGCTCGGATCGCGGTCGATATCGGACTCAATGTCCGAGGAGTCCGAGCTTATTCTCAGCCCCCCAAGCCCGAGCACATGGCCAGTCGGAGGACTGCTGCTGAAAGAGCGGTCCAGATTTGTCTCGCACAAGGAAGGGAACTCGGCTTGGAATTTGCTGAAACCACCTGTAAAATTGTGTGAAAATAATTTGTTAGATACGTTCACTGATTAAAAGAATTATGTTACGAAATATAGTAACCTTATATGCATTCTGACCCAAGTGTTCCCTCAAATTGAAAGTATCCCGTATCGATTGTTCACTGAGTACACATTGGGCCTATTTTGTGAATAACATGCGCTTCCAGATTAATAATAAACACTTACCCTCTAGGTAAAAAGCCTTGTAGCCCTCGTCTTTCATCCTCTTCAGGAGCAAGCCAAGCACCGATCCCCCATCGACATTTTCGTTCCATTCCCTGCTATACTCGTCATACAGCACAATGGTATCAGTCTTGCACCTCCGCGCAAATCTCTCCCGGTCCTCGCCGTTGGAGAGCAATGACTTAATGGGGAGATTGCCCTTCTTCAGGCGCCGAAGCATCAAGCTCGGAATGGCAACGTTAATCGCTGTTTCGACGTGCGAAGACTCGTACAGTTCCTGTGTCCTGCAGTCCATTACCAATAGACAGTCTTTGCGTGTTTCGAGCTGCTCTCGCAGCCACTCCACGGTCTTGCTAATCGCCATTACCGATTCGAACTGAACGGGCTTGAGCTTGTCAAGCATTTAGGAAAAAAAGATGGTCACTTCACTGCAGGAAAATTCTGAGGTCGGTCCTTGTAAGCTACCGCAAAAAAGGCCGTCAACAGCTGAACGTTATGACGAATGAAGCATTGATGTAACAGCGAAAACTGGTCAGGAAAAATATCTGGTGATTTTTTTTTATTAAAACGTGTACGCTTAAGACCTTTAATGTCTGTTTGCTACCGTTCAATAGAGATCTGCAAACCCGGAATGCTTCTTAGATACCCGACCGCAGATTACCGGTACTAGCACTCATTCATGCAGCTTGAAGAATGCCTATGTATTTATCAATGACTCACTGGGCAGCACTGACGTTATCTTCTTGTTATAAAACTCCCGCGTTCGCATTATAAAGTGCTATTCTCCTGTAAAATCCTGATTGGTTGCAATTCAGTTGTAAGTGCATCTCATTTATATCTCACATTATCTATTTCCAAGATCTTGTTGTGAATAAGTATATTTTCTCGTCCGGGCTGCTTCGTAAAGACGTGCTCTCGATCGCGCAAAGCTAGTGAATGGTCACAAACGCGAGGCGTTTCAATGGATACATTATATCGGTCAGCCAATCAGAGGGAGCCGAGCATTCGTCGCCCTGGAAACGAGGCCGGATGGAACGGACTGTGTTGATGAATTGTTGGTTTGTCATTCACAAAAACGGAAAGGAATTTCCGCTCCGGATCAAGTGAGTGCAAAACAAATAGAAGCGGCACTGCAGGGGGAAGGAAGGAGAGGGCTATTACTTTAATGCGTAAAGGGGGGGAGGACCTACCTCGGCTCAGATTTATTAATGCGAAAGTTTCGCCATGGCAAGATGCCGTAGAGTTGTAGAGACTTTCCGCACGGAACACACGAACATTTTTTGTGTTGGTACTTTTGTCAATAAAAAAAAATATATATATAACAAAAAGTAAATGGATTTTAAAGAATTAATTGATACCCCACCATATACAATAATAGACCCTATTTACATAATATCCAATGGGAAGCATCCTGTCTATGCCAGGTACACTTATACGGAGGAATAGCCAGCTATGCATATGATTTTCAGAACCAGAAGCGCGTGGGTTGGAAGCTATTGCACCTCTCGTCTGGTCTATTTCTATCTCTTCGCTGCTAACCACTCAGAGCTCTGTGTGGGTGCAGTTCACATTTTATCATTAAAATCTCGCCTGTCTCTTGTTCTGTAGGGCTGAGAACAGACGCTCTCTGACCTCTTGTAGCCTACTTTAGAGACATTTGAGATTATTTCTGTTAATGAAAATCACTAACCGCTACAGACATTTAATGCATTGTTCATATTATGAGATTTGCTGAAAGCAAAGCTAAACATTTCAATGTGTAGGTTACATGTGCAGTATTATTCCGCTGCTATTTGTATAGGCATACGACTTTAAACGGTAGCCAACTTGCTATGTGATCTAAGTAATCACGTGTATAGTAAGTACCATTTGTCACCATTGATGAATTTCCCTCTGAGGAAATAAACGTTATTTAATTCATACCGAATAACACCGCATCTTCAAGTCACCCAAAATAGTCACGCCGTTATAAATAACACAGCGTCTGAAAGCCACAGAATTCCACTACTACAGTAGTCCGCCGTACATACTGTATGATCGATCACACGCTGCACTCAGAGTCATAATGGAAGACAATTTGATCGTGTCGTCAAAAGCAACTGCTGGACCCTTTGGACTCGATAACGGCCATTGCTATCGTATCGAAATAATGGACCAAAACAGCTTTCAAGGCCCACCAGCTGTGTATTCTGGCATTCAAACAGATGAACAACATGGCCATAATAAGGCTTATACATAACCAAGTACACGTTTGTATCTTCTGAATACACAATATAGTCTAATAGACCGCATGTATAATAGTTTACGCAAATCTGGGACACTCCATTTAGTAAGACGTTGACTTAACTATGGCCACAAGCGGCAACTAAAAGCCACAGACTGTCTCCAGTGATTGACTTAGAATCCATGGAGACCATCCCAATGTACTCCCTAAAGACCATGGATGCCTACATAAACACAGCAAATACATAACCTAATGTAACGTAATGTTACACTAAATGGAGTGTCACAGATGTCCTACACTATGTAACATCTCCCCCCGAGACTGGATTGGAAGTGGCCAAGTTGTAACCCCCCATAAAAGGCATTGCATAAAGAGCAAACCTCAGCACACTCGGGTTTGATTACATTTTCTTTTTCTTATGGAGTTTTCTGTCACCCGACCTTCAGCAGAACATCATGTGATTGTAAAGGATCCAGATGCTGGTGACGTGAGTCGTCTCAACTGAAATCTTCCCAAACCCCCAAAATGTCACAGCAGAAAATGTTCAGATGTGGAAGTTGATTGAAGCTCAACAACAGAGTCCTCCTGTAGTTATTTTCTGCTTATGCCATTACATATCTGTATCTTATTTAAATCATTTTGCACCGATAAGGTTTCTTGTATGTAAATATTGTACAGGGCCTCTACACACACGCACACACACACACACTCACACAGACACACAGATACACAGGTTCTAAAGCAGAGGTGTATGTACGTACAGTGGGATCAGAGAAGTTAACATACACAATGTGGTGCTGCATCACTAAAAACCGACCTTTAACCTTTATGCCTGTCACATTCAAGCAGGTCTTAGTAAATATTCTGTCTGAATGGAACCATGCTGGTCCGTTTCACGTTCAAGTACATTTTCTCTTTCAAGAACAAATGACCTTGCTTTGCTCCTGTACTCTTTTCACTTCTCTGTCTCTCTACCCCTGTACTCCTGCCATCTCTACCCACTCTTGCTCTGTCCCTTCTGCCCATTCTGTCTTTCAAGACACATTTATTCCCTCATTCTCACTCTCTATACTACTTTTTTTTCTTCCCTCTCACTGCTTTTGTTACCCCCAAAATCTCTTTACTCCCTACCCCACTCCCCCTCTTACACTCTCTTCTCTCTCCACTCATAAATGATTGAAGTGAGGAACTGATGTAAGAGTGTACGCAGTTTATGTCTGTGACTTGAACACTGGCCCCCCTAGGCACTGAAAAATAAACAAGTGTAAGTTAACGTAACACACACAAACACCAACAATTTAAAATACATGTAAAAAATGTTTTATTATTAGCTTTGTACAGTGTTCTAACTATGTGTAAATAGTGGAATGCAAAGGAAAATAGATAATATGTGGTTTATATTGTTGTTGGTGCTAACGGAAATAAGTCTTGCGTCTGTGGTTGCATATTTCGCTTAACATCCTTAAAGGTTTATTCACAACTTGTTTTCAAATGCCTAGTGTGTATGACCCGTTTGTAATGTGTTTCTGATGTGGTCATACCACATCAGAAACAGTCAGTGCCGTTTTGTGAGCAGGGTGCACATACTCTTCTCTCATGAAACATCTGCCTACAGCAATTGCTCCTGAGAGCAAGGCAATGCTCACTGAGTCCGTTTTTTATGTTACATTAGCGACAGTAATCTGGTATTTTGCCACAACGCTATTCCTGTTTTGGGAAGGTAGCAAAAAGAGGCTCCTGCAGGTTTAAGAGGTTTTCCCTCTTTGGACTTTGATAACTATCGGTTCCTAATTCCGTGTTTCATGCATTATTCTGCATGCTGAGTTTCTTTTTGGCCTCTCTCCCACTCCTGTTAAGTCTTTTGCCCTCCTCCTTTTTTCTCAGCAGCAGGGTGCTTGTGGTTTAATACACGTAAATCTGTCAGTTCACAGGAGCTCCCTGTATCCAGCAGTCATGAGGGTCGGACTGATGCCGTACTGAACAGATTGAGTCGTGAAGGGAGGTAGATGGTGTGTGTGTGTGTGTGTGTGTGTGTGTGTGTACACAAGAGTGAATGACAGGGAATGTGTACGTGTGTGTGATAACGTTTGTAGACCGAACAGTTTAGAAATGTATCGTAAACAATAAGCCTTTCACAATATTTAACTTCAGTGGGTCGTCAATACAAAGAAGGTTCTAGACGGATCCCAGAAGACAGAACCCAAAGACCCAACCAGCTCCTGTACCTGTTTAACAAGAAACAGCAGTCCTCCTCCTGTCAATACTGCCATGATGTAACCTGCTGTGATCAACCTTAACACACGCTCCGTCCAACCCACACCCACCCACAGCCACACCCACAGCCACAGCCACACCCACAGCCACACCCACAGCCACACCCACCCGTGTGCAGTTAGGCATTTCACAGAGCTCCTTGCACCGCCACACACACGCGTATGTTACTGTCACACGCAGGCACAATGTAGCATGTACGTAAGCATGTCGATCCCTTTTACGCCGCTCACCATCAGCGGCTGAGTTCGGCCAATCACAGCCTAAACCTCTTGCTACCTAAACAGTTTCAAAAGTACATCTGAATTTGTTTGTTTTATTGTTAGTTTGTCTGTAACTGCATCATATTCACAGAATGCAGTTATTTTACATTTGGCAAATGAAATATATCGTATTCAGATTCTGATTCACTTCTGTGGCAACAGCTTCAATTTCAGATACTATAAGATATAATTTCAGCTCAGTGAAAACAGCAACATTCGCTAGAATTGTCCATGCATCCAATTAAGCAGCCTATTACAGTCAGTTATGGGCTTGAGAATAAGCCTCTAATGTTGTTACACGGCTATCGCTGTCATCTATTCAAATGGAAGGATAGGTGCCTTAAAATGAACAGGAACAACATGGGGTCTGGAGAACCACAGGGCCACTCATACTTCCTGTGAAGGGGTTGACTAGGTATGCCCCCTCCTCACCCATCACACACACGCACGCACGCACGTACGCACGCACGCACGCACGCACGTACGCACAGTGGGTGCCGAGGGGATAACCAGCTGTGAGGTCCGGAACATGACCAGTGAGGATATTTTGCAGGTTTCTCACTAAGATTATTGCCGGTGTAAAAATGTGGCTTTAGTGGTTAAGGGTTAAGGTTAGGGGTTAGAAATTATGCAATTATTTATAGAAATCAACACTGATCCCCCAAAAAGTTCTCACAAGTATAGTAAAACAAGCGTGCGCACGTGTCTCTCCCTGTCTGTCTGTCTGTGCGTGCGTGTGTGTGTGACAGAAGCGTATCTTTCACAGAGCCAGTAGGTCAACAGTTATGCTCTGTGGGGGGGGGGGTAGATGAGGCGGTGTGTTTTGTGTGTATAGTATAAGAGGAAATCCTTTTTGCTGTGTCCACATCCTCTCTGTGTGCTCCACTTCTGTCATTCTCACTGAAATGTCTACTCGCTGGTTTCTACATTCACTTCCTCATACCAGCATTGGGAAACATCCTCTGCAGTGTGTGCAATATGTTTTGGCAACACTTTCCATTGAAGCC
The DNA here is from genome assembly GCA_016801105.1 of Esox niger. NCBI lineage: Eukaryota > Metazoa > Chordata > Actinopteri > Esociformes > Esocidae > Esox > Esox niger. Next base: position 11,076 of record JACXGJ010016539.1, read on the forward strand.
ATTCAGGCAAATAACAAGAAAAAGAAACACTGCTGTAATATCTATCCTGTCGGTGTGTTTGTGTGTGTGTGTGTTTGTAATATTACAGGGGTTGGAAATGTGTTGTACCAGTAGGGCACAGGACTCTCCCTCACCCTGTCTCTCTTCTTTGTCTTTCTTTCCTTCTGTATCAATCTCTCTCCCTCACCCTGTCTCTTTGTCTTTCTTTGTTTCTTTCCTTCTGTGTCAATCTCTCTCCCTCACCCTGTCTCTTTGTCTTTCTCTGTCTCTTTCCTTCTGTATCTATCTCTCTCCCTCACCCTGTCTCTTTGTCTTTCTCTGTCTCTTTCTACCTCACCCAGTGTTTCTGTCTCTATCACTCTCACGCTCACATGTTTAATGAAAACAGGAAGTGGTTTTGGCTCCCCTGACAGCAACCATAAACAAACAGGCCCTCAGTAACTCTCTACAGCACAGCAGAATGCAGAGAAAACAGAAAACAGGAAGTGAAACAGCCATAGACTGGGGGTACACCATAGGGCTGACATAGAGTAGTGTGTGTGTGTGTGTGTGTGTGCGCGTGTGTGTGTGTGTGTGCGTGCATGTGCCTGTATGACGGGGGGTTTAAGACCATCTAGTTTACTATGTCCCAACATTCTTCCCCAAGGGCCCATTACAGGAAGTTAGAAGGCTGACGTTGGGCACAACCTCCAAAACGGTATAACTGTGGACCTCCATACCATGCAAATGCGCCAAAGGATCAGTAAGATGTTTAGTTTCCTATGTAACATTTCTTACAGATCTCGACAGGTCCCGTCCAAACCAAAATCCCAGTGGAACAGAACATTTAAAAGGAAAGGTTGGTCTGCAGTGTCTGTCAACTTTCATGTCAACCTCCCAGCCCAGAGCAGTTCATTTTAACAGGTAACAGATGAGAACAGATTCTCATTTACAGCAACAGCCTGGGGCTGGGCTCGTGAACAGAATGACAGATGTTCCACCTTTCCTGCTGTGGGATTTAATCTAGCAACCATTCAGGTACTGGTTAGTTTACTTGTATTTTCTATACTAGAGAACTATAAGAGAGAACTGTCAAAAGGCTGATCTAGACTAGAGAACTGTCAAAAGGTGGCTCTAT
>JACXGJ010016540.1:0-12190 GCA_016801105.1 Esox niger
TTTATGTATATTTAAAAAACGTGATCTCTGTAACTGATGTGATACTAACACTAACTACTTACATTTTTGTTACTAATTACATTACGTTTAAAAAATGTAGACATTTTGGTCCTTTGCTGATTGCAGTTTTGGGCTGCTTTTGAACAGTGTTTTTGGTATTCGAGTGTGTCTCCGGAACTGAGTTGTTGTGGCGGGGGGGTTCCATGGTGCAGGGGACCATTGTTACTGGTACCCTTGAAAAAACTGTTAGGAGGAATTATTTTAAAAAAATACACTGTTTATAAAAAATTGATTAATCATAAACAAATCATCACTAAGATTTCCTAAGGGAATGAACAATGTAAGTACAACTTGGAAGCTTTTTGATTCGAACTTGATTTGTGTTTCAGAATAAAAATATGTCATAAGAGGCTTTCTAGATTTGCCATCCTCTGGACAATAGACCTTGCCTGAAACAGCGATGATTGTATGCTAACGTAACGCTAGCTCACCAACATCAACCTAGCTTGGTAGATGCTCAATCACGCACGAATTAGCTAGCTCGCTAACGTTCGTGTTTGTACAGTCGCTATTTAGAACTTGTTTGTTAATGTTTGTGGAACTGGTGCGGTGAACGTTAGCTTGCTAACTAATTGAGGAAAAGTAGCATAGTACGCGTTATTTACTAGCTACCGTATTGTAGCTATATATGTATAGGTTGCTAACTTAGCTAGACAGTTACTACAGGAAGGTAGCTTGCTTGCTGCAATTACTCTATGAATGGGCTATATAGCTTGCTAGCGCTAACGTTAGCTTTTTATAGCAATGTTTAAGCCGATATTAGCGTTTAATTACTGTAGCCGTATGATAAAAATATCGGTATGTGATTAACGATTGCTTGCTAATACCAGTATCAACATGTTTGTTATGATGATCTTCGTTATCTGATAACGGCGTTGGGGGAGTGTGCCAAGGGTAGGAAATAACAAGTAAGCCAGCCAACTTGGTTACATCTGCTAAGTAATTAGGCCACATTCTAGTTTCCTATTTGTGATTTTAAGTTAACATTGCTATCTACCTACTGATCTGAGATGGTTGTAATCTCGTGCATTTTATATACGATTCTCAATGTTGTGTGTGTGTGTGTGTTGGAGGGTGCAAGAGAGCAAATGACAGGTTAATGACGATGGCATCTAGATGTTCTTTTTCTTTTTTTTAACACTCATGATTTCTTTTTAGAAGCAATTTCTCAAGTTCAGGTCCTTCAGTTATTTGTATTTTCCAATGTCATGTGGTCGTCTTCTAAAATATCAACAAAGTTGGAGTTTTTCATTTAAATGTACTCAAGATGCAATATATTCGCTGGGTGATAGGATTTGACACATTTATTTGTCAACAGAATTTAACGACATACAGGGTTTTATTGATATTGACCTTCCTTGAGATCACAAACTGTAGCTTGCAGATTGAGGTGGAGTAGGTGTCTATAGTACGCTGTACTCAAGGTGGTGGTCAAACACTATTATATAAGCTGCTGCATTTGAGTGTGTAAAAATTTGATTCTAGAGATTGTATTAATCAAAACCTCTCTTTACTTTGTGAATATTATCTGAATCTTTGTTCACCATGGGAACCAATCACAAAAGAACTGAATGTTCATTGCATTTGAGAGGAGCATTCACTGATCAGTTATTCTGACGATGATAAATGCTGCAGCCTCCTCAGTTTTGCACTTTTTGAACAGTATTTCAACTATGGTGCCCTCTCAGTCAACCGTGGGACTGAATGTCACCAAGTGTCGTAGGGCTGGAGTGTTGATCTATGGCCGCAGATCAGCATTGACCTTTAGACGATGAAATGAATGAACAGGAGGGAATCAAATCCTGGGTCTGTGATACTGCTGCTCGAGTTGCATTGTATGTACAGCCCCAGTGACCTATCGAAGATGAAAAACGCAACAGCTAATTGCACCTTTTTTTTGGGTCTGGCAGCTTTTTTTCAGAATTCCATTCCCAACCCTGAAATAATACATTCTCTGGCCAAATATGTTTTTATCCATTCTTCATTCTCTTGGTTTTAGGCTGAATCAAACTAGGGCAAACGGACAGTGATGTAGCTTGATTTGAAGTATTGTTGTATTAAATGTAGCAATGTTTTAAAATGTGTAAATTTCTTATCAGATATCGCCAGGTTATCTAGCTAGCAGGATGCTGTTTGCTATTAACCTGCCGTGCGTACGTTGTGCTAATCAACTGCAAAATTTAGATTTCGATGGACATTGGAGACAGAGTTTGTCTTCATTGGGTTGTGGTCTACAACCACATGCAGAAACAATGCATCACACCAGTGCAGCAGATATCAGCAGGACAGCAGCATTAGGCTTTGGGGGGTGGGGGGGGGGTTGGGAGTGGGAGATGTCTCACTGGCTTCGCCCCTCCTCCAAATGATCTCCCCCATCATGGTTAGAAAAGCATGGATTGGTTTTTCAAAGCTTTGCCTGGAAGGAGTTCCCATGGTTGTTAAACGCACGGCAGGGAGTGTGCAACTGCTGGACATGAATGAAGGGGCCCGGGGCACTAACACTGATGGCACGGTCACATGACCACAGAGAACTAGAGCTGCGTGATGAGGATGAAAAAACACCTCACATCTGCGGTGACATTAGTTTGCTAATGGAAAGCGAAAGCTGCTAAGCAGAGGCTCCAAATGCAGTTATAGGTGTTTTAAGATGTTTGTATACAACGTGGCTTAGTTTTAGGTCACGTTTATGATTGTTAATCTCTTCATGTCCAATTTAAATGTCACCCCTAAATTGAAACCAGATTTAATCATTTAACCTGCAGGATCTGACGTGACACCCCAAGGAAGCGGGTGTGTCTATACAAAAGGGGGGGAAATGATCATGTTAGAGCTTATAGTTTGTCACATGCCTTTGTGAATTGCTTTACTCTACTAGACAGCTCTTCACCTAACCAGTTATACCTGTCCTCTGTCCCGAGATATGTTACCCCTGAAATAACTACTCCAACTGCTAATGTTATAGCTTTAAGTGGTCCAGTCAGCAGTAACCCACGCTTGTGGATTTATTTCATTCAAAGCACAAACTTCTCTGCGTTATTGTCATTGTGAATCAAAGGTCCTTGATAAATCACTAGGTCTGTTGGTACTGATCTTTTGCCGGTATCACCACTATAGAATCCCTGGTATCACCTGTTATTGGGCTGTGTGTAACGTTAGGTGTCTGTAGGTGATGTCAGTTAGGTGAGAGGTAGGGAGCCCATGCTCTCTGTGTATTGGGTTATCCTATTAATCCTACTGTACAAGGGAAGGCTCAGTCTGAGTGGCTATGGCCAGTTATGTAACTGAGCTCTTACGTAATTGGCCGGCTTGCTCACACTCCTGCCGCCTCCCTCGCTCGCACACATTGCTTAGAGAAACTGTCACACACATTTTACAACGCAAACAAACACAAGCTCCCTTTCCTGTTTCTGGCTCTTTGAGAATGTCAGCTTTAGAAACCTAGAGTAGCTCACTGCAGTGACACATTCTGACTTCCTGGGCACGTCCCTGTCAAAGATCCAGAAAATGAGCGCTTATCCATGTATTTATTGCCGATGTGGGTTTATGTAACCATGCTACCGCTGTTTTCCCATGTGCTTTAGTACGTCGTACTGTCATCATGACTGTGTATCCTACAGCTTTGAAGGAGCACCATCATAAATGGAAAATAGACCTGCTTAACCTTTAAAAAATGAACAAGAAAGAGTTTCCCTTTGCTTGTCAATCCAGCAATATTCTGCCGTGGAGATATAATGATCCGCGATGTATCTTCTCTGAGCAGCCACTGTGTTTCCACTAAGACTTTGGTCATTTAAAATTGTAGAATGGTGACCACTGTGAATTGGTCTGAACATCAAACATAATTCACAATTCAGTTTCTGTTATCCAGTTTGCGTCCTGTTTTCCGACCGCGAACAAGGCAGCCCCTGATTCAGAACAATAGGCTCGGTGCCCGCGTCACCCTATCCATCAAGCCCCACCCACCTGGCCGTGCTTATTTACACCTTGTTTACCGTGAGATTTTTTCTAAGTGCCAGGGTAGCACGTGGTGCTTGTTTGACCTGTGGCTGACTGGGTGTCCTGTGGGCTGTCTGACTGCAGGTACCCCCAGTGAACATGTGTAGGTAATGCTCTCTGAGCTCTGCGGGACGCCATGTCTGAAGAGGCGATCTCAGGAAGCGACCTGGACCCCAGCGTTAACAGCGAAGAAGAAGACCTTGAAGAGGAGGAGGACGACGAGGACGAGGAGATTGAGGAGGATGACGACGACGAGGAGGAGGTTGACAACGAAAGGGATGATGAAGACGACGCCGGTGGTGAGTGACGGGGGTTTTGGGTGTCACTTTTGTTGAAGTGTTTACAATTAAATAATGGTTCTTCACAGTCAAAATGTAATAACACAGCTACAGCATTATTGGCAAAAGCTTAGATTACGACAATTTCTCAGCAGTGCTGGCAAACATGTAATAAGAGCTGTAATAAAAGTAGTGGATAAAAAAACTGTAGTATGACAGTTACGCTGTCAAAATTGTGCTGTCAGAATCTTTATTTAGGCTATATAATAATGCAGGTGTCAATAGGCACCATGGAACTTGTAATTAGAAGTGTCTAAGTGTAGTGACTGGTGCAGGTGGACCGGGTCAGAACAGAAGACAACATTCTAGAAGTAAGTCTAATTCACTTCAATTCATCTCCTATTAATGGATCACAACCCCCCCGTTCAGGATTCTGGTTTGGGGAGTGGAATCACCTTTGATTTTCATCCATTTCGCGCACATGGCTGGTGATAATGCTTCCAGACACTGGATAGATACACAAATATCCCTGGTGAACTTTTAATTTAGAAGAACTCCACCGTCACCCCTCCATTGTCTTCAGGGACTAAGCCTTGCCTTGTTTATTATGTATTGTCTTCCTTCGAACACAGTCTTTGCTGATGGCTACTTCTTTGAGCAGAATCTACTTATTACTACTGAGTCGTGTGGCTGTTCCACCTGAATATGTATACTCGAACTGGAGTCACACAGTATAACACTCTTTGCTAAATGCCTAAATGTAAATGTCAGGTTGGTGCAGTGAACCAGTGGTCACTCCATGCAAATCTGTGCCTCCCAGATGGATTTTTGGGTTCAATACCCACCTCCACCATTCACCTCTGTGTCTCCACTTGTCGCGTGCTGATTTTGCATTTGAATGAAATCCTTGAAAGAACCAATGAGAATGAATCAGGAGAGTCTCCTTTGAAAATAAGTCATACTTCAAATGCAAAAGATTAGCATATATCAGTATTTTAAATGTTACTATAAGTGTTTTTGCATCCATGCTTTAGCACGGAAATGTTTGTCGCCCACCTATTCAACGCTTGGATAACCAGCAATGTTGTTGAGATGTCTATTGGAAAGATGAGTAGCCATTTCATTGCCTGAACCATCAAAGGGGGGCAGAGCATGGGAGCTATATTAAAGGTCATGATACACAAAGCCAACAGCAGTTGTTCCAGTGTCCGCAAAACCTGAGAGCTCAAAATCCTCTACCGAACCCCTTGACTGTTCTTATCAGAGTTCCAGAACAACCACATCCCGTCACTGCAAACCAATTCACAGACTGCCTGCGAGTCATGCTCAACTCCAGAATTCTCAGTTCTCCCGGTTGCTAGTGACAACGTCACATCACTATGATTTTGTTTGGAAATGGCTGAGAAGCAGCCAGGTGCTAAGAAATGTGCTACAGACAAAGATTCCGCTATGTAGTCAACCAATCAGTTATTCCCTGTCTGTGTTCCCATGGCCCATAAAGCAGTGCACTGCACAGGGAATAGGGTGCCATTTGTCATGAACTTGCCATGTCATGTGGCCCATGTTGTTATAGTCATACCAGTCTAACCAGCACGTTAGAGGGGACAGACCAGTCTAACCAGCACGTTAGAGGGGACAGACCAGTCTAACCAGCACGTTAGAGGGGACAGACCAGTCTAACCAGCACGTTAGAGGGGACAGACCGGTCTAACCAGCACGTAAGAGGGGACAGACCGGTCTAACCAGCACGTAAGAGGGGACAGACCGGTCTAACCAGCACGTTAGAGGGGACAGACCGGTCTAACCAGCACGTTAGAGGGGACAGACCGGTCTAACCAGCACGTTAGAGGGGACAGACCGGTCTAACCAGAACGTTAGAGGGGACAGACCGGTCTAACCAGAACGTTAGAGGGGACAGACCGGTCTAACCAGAACGTTAGAGGGGACAGACCAGTCTAACCAGCACGTTAGAGGGGACAGACCAGTCTATCCAGCACGTTAGAGGGGACAGACCAGTCTATCCAGCACGTTAGAGGGGACAGACCAGTCTATCCGGCACGTTAGAGGGGACAGACCAGTCTATCCGGCACGTTAGAGGGGACAGACCAGTCTAACCAGCACGTTTGAGGGGACAGACCAGTCTATCCAGCACGTTAGAGGGGACAGACCAGTCTAACCAGCACGTTAGAGGGGACAGACAAACGGGTTCCTTTCTGAAATCCTGAGTGCCTGTTTGACTCGCTTTATTCCCTGACTGGTTAATAATGTCCTGCTTCTGTCTCCCTCAGAGCGGCCAGAGAGTGGCCAGGGCAGTACAGAGACGGAGACCCAGGGAGGGAGGGACTCCACCTCCGCTACCTCACCCTCCGAGCCCCCGTCTCAGCCACCCTCCAGGCCTGCGTCTCGCTCCCAGCCTCCCTCCCGCCCGGAGAGCCCGAGAAAGGACAAGCCCCCTGAAGGCAAAAATAAGAAACCAAGGGCCTCCAAGTCTTCAAAGACCAAAACCCCTTCGTCCCGCCCTGAGAGTCCTAGCCAGGACAAACCCTCTCCAGGCAAGAAGAAGAAGCCCAAGGACCCCAAGTCCAAGGACCCTAAGCCTGTTAAACCCTCTAAACCAGCACACATGAGGAAGAACATCAGGTAGGACACAGCCTCACATGGCCACTTCTCTGTTACATCCTCCTCTCCTCCGACACATCCTCCTCTCCTCCGACACATCCTCCTCTCCTCCGACACATCCTCCTCTCCTCCGACACATCCTCCTCTCCCCCGACACATCCTCCTCTCCCCCGACACATCCTCCTCTCCTCCGACACATCCTCCTCTCCTCCTCCGACCCATCCCACACTCCACTCCTCCAACCCATACTCCTCCTCTCCTTCACTCATCCTCTCCCTTACTCCTTTCTTCAATCCATCCTATTCTCCTTTACTCCTCTCCTCCAACCAGTCCTCCTCTTCTCCAACCCATCCACCACTCCTCTTCCTTGCCAGCCCATCCTCCTCTCCTCCGACCCTCCTATCCTCCAATCCATTCTCCACTCCTCATGTCCTTTATCCATCCCCAACTCCTCTAAACCATCCCCTGTTCCTCCTCTAACCCATCCCCCTCTCCTCCTCCTCCTCTCCACTCATCCAACCATGTACTCCCAACAGGAAGCTGCTGAAGGAGCACCAGATGGAGGCGGTGACCAAGGCAGCCCAGCAGGAGGAGTTGGAGAGGCTGAGGCGTCTGGAGCAGCAGAGGAAGGACTTCTCTGCTCAGCCCGTCATAGAGGCACCTCCTGCAGGTGACCTCCCTCTCCAGCCTCAGCTAGGGATTCTGCTCCACCCTCGGCCTGTCAGTCAGTGCTTCGGTCTTGGACTGTCTGGCTAATGTCTGTGAGTGTCCCCGTCTCCTCCAGGTGACGTGCCCACGGTCAGGCCCGGGGACGAGGACATGCAAGGTCAGGGGTCGTTGGAGGCTGCCTTCCTGGCCAGGCAGGATATCATTTGCCTGGACAGCAGTGACAGCAGTGGGGAGGAGGAAGAGGAGGAGGAGGAAGAAATCAAGCCACCAGCACTCCCCCCCATCAAGCCCGCTCTGAAGCCTGCTGTCAGAGATGGTGAGAGTGTAGGAAAGCTAATCCAAACTCTAGAAATGTCAGTGTGATACAGCAGATCTGCATAGAGTGACAAATAACTCCTCCAGGACGCTGGGGGATACAGTGAGGTCTGGAATTAACTGGACACTGACACAAATTTTGTTTTTCTAGCTGTTTACAAAATATATTCAAGTTAGAGTTAATGAATATGAGCTTAAACTACAGCCTCTCAGGTTTAAGTTGAGGGTATTCACATCCAAATTGGGATAATGGTTTAGGTATTACAGCTCTTTAATATGTAGCCCCATCTTTTTCAGGGGACCGAAAGTAATTGTACGCTTGACTCAAAAGCTGTTTCATGGAGAGGTGTGGGCTATTCCTTTGTTATTTCTTCATCAATTAAGCAGGGAAAAGGTCCGGAGTTGATTCCATGTGTGGCACTCACATTTGGAAGCTGTTGCTGTGAACCCAGAACATGCAGTCAAAGAAGCTCTCAATGCAAGTGAAGCAGGCCACCCGTAGGCTGCAAAAACAATCCATCAGAGAGTTAGCAGGAACATTAGGATTGGCCAAATCTACAGGTTGGTTCATTCTGAGGAAAAAAAAGAACACACTGGTGAGCTCTGCAACACACATAGGCCTAGACGTCTACACAAGACAACAGTGGTGGATGATCGTAGGATCCTTTCCATGGTAAAGAAAAACCCCTTCACAACATCAAGCCAACTGAAGAACACTCCAGGGGGTAGGCATATCATTATCCAAGTCTCCCCGAGAGAAAATAGAGGGTTCACCGCAAGGTGTGAACCATTCATAAACCTCAATAATAGAAAGGCCAGATTAGACTGCCAAAAACATCAGAAAAGGCCAGCCCAGTTCTGGAACAACATTCTTTAGACAGATGAAACTAAGATCAACCTGTACCAGAATAATGGGAAGATTAAAGTATGGAGAAGGGTTAGAACGGCTCATGATCCGAAGCATGCAACATCATCCTTAAAACACGGTGGAGGCAGTGTGATGGCATGGGCATGCATGGCTTCCAATGGCACTGGATCACTTGTGTTTATTGATGAAGTGATAAAAGACAGATGCAGCCGGATGAATTCTGAATTGTATAGGGATATATTGTCTGCTCAGATTCTGCCAAATTCAGCAAATTTGATTGGACGGTGCTTCACTTTACAGATGGAGCATACTGCAAAAGCAACCCAGGTGTATTTATAAGGCAATGAAGTTGATTTTTATGGCTGAGTCAATCACCTGATCTCAACCCGATCAAGCAGCATTTCACTTGCTGAAGACAACTTAAGGCAGAAAGACCCACGAACACACAACAACTGATGTTTGCTGCAGTAAAGGCCTGGCAAAGCATCACAAAAGAGGACACCCAGAGTTTGGTGATGTCCATGCATTCCAGACTTCAAGCAGTTGTTGCCTGCAAAGAATTCTCAAGCCTTTGCCGCCCCTGAAATAAGTGGACAGTGTATGAAAATAGTTGCAATTCCTAAACGTTTAATATGATATTTTTGTTCAACCCCTTGAATTAAAGTTTTAAAGTCGTTTCATTTTCAAATGTTGTGGTGGTGTACAGAGCCAAAATTATGAAAATTGTGTCAGTGTCCAAATATTTTCTGACCTAACTGTACATACCAGTTTTTATTTTCTTGTTTGTATACAATAACTCCCATCAAAATCGTTCCGATACCCAGATGTAATCGAGCTGAGCTCCGGGGACGAAGATACGATGCAAGTCAGCAGCGAGTCGGCCAACGATGAAGAGGATGACGGTACAGGGGCCACGGATGAGAGCAGCGGGGCCCACATCAACGACTTGCTGAACCAGCCGGATGCGCAGGGACGAGTCCTGGTCAACATCAACCACCCCACGGAGGAGGTGGACCTGTACCTTGCCCCTCAGCTGGCCCGCGCCGTCAAACCGCACCAGGTACCCCAGCTGACCTTCGCACCGCCACGACGCCCCGCGCCGAGAAACGCTGGAAAACATGACAACCCGTTTTTGTTCCTTCCCAGGTGGGTGGGATCCGGTTCCTCTACGATAACCTGGTGGAGTCTCTGGAGCGCTATAAGAGCAGTAGTGGTTTCGGCTGCATCCTGGCCCACAGCATGGGACTGGGCAAGACCCTGCAGGTCATCTCCTTCATAGACATCCTGCTGAGACACACCGGGGCCCACACCGTCCTCTCCATCGTCCCTGTGAGTACGCCCACCCCCCCGGGGGAGGATTGGTGCGTCGGTACAGCGTTCTGCGTGCATCTGTCTTCATCTCTCCCCTCCCCTCAGGTGAACACGCTGCAGAACTGGCTGGCGGAGTTCAACCTCTGGCTCCCGGCCCAAGACTCCCTGCCCCCAGACAACGAACCTGCCATGGTCACCGGACGGACCTTCAAAGTCCACATCCTCAACGATGAGCACAAGTATGTGACAATGCTCTCGCAGTGAAAATACACCACTGTGAGTCGAAGATTGTGTGTTCACTGCCTCGTTTCTACTTGCGTGCTGCAGTGTCCATTGCGGTGTGTGTGTGTGTGTGTGTGTGTGTGTGTGGGTCAGTAGCAGTGCTGGTGTGTGCGTGTCAGTGCTGACGTCTGTGTGTGTGCTCCCTACAGAACCACAGTGGCCCGTGCTAAGGTGGTGGAGGAGTGGTCCCGTGACGGAGGCGTGCTCCTGATGGGATATGAGATGTACCGCCTGTTGTCCCTGAAGAAGAGCTTTGTGACGGGCAGGAAAAGGAAGTCCAAGAAGCCCCAGGGGCCCGTCATCATTGACCTGGACGAAGAGGACAGGCAGCAGGAGCTCATGAAAGGTCAGGGGTTGAAGGGTCTAGCTTGATAGAACATGGGTTGTAACAACCCTCACAATACCAGGGTTGTTAGTTCGAATCCCAACGAAATAAGACAATACACGTGACAAAATAAACATGGCGTTAACAAAAACCACAGGAAGTCTCTGAAGAGGTACACAATCCTTTCACAAACATTCTCAACTTGTGTTTAACATTCTCTCCTATCCTCCCACACACACATCTATTCTCATCCAGGGATCGAGAAGGCCCTTGCCAGGCCCGGCCCAGATGTGGTGATCTGTGATGAGGGTCACCGCATCAAGAACTGCCACGCCAGCACTTCTCAGGCCCTGAAGAACATCCGGTCCAGGCGGCGCGTGGTGCTCACGGGCTACCCCCTCCAGAACAACCTGATCGAGTACTGGTGCATGGTGGACTTTGTCCGGCCCGACTTCCTGGGTACCCGTCAGGAGTTCAGCAACATGTTCGAGAGGCCCATCCTGAACGGTCAGTGTGTGGACAGCACGCCCCAGGACGCCAGGTTGATGAGGTACCGAAGCCACGTCCTCCATAGCCTGCTGGAGGGCTTTGTCCAGAGGTGAGCCTCGAAGCAGATCAGTCCAGAGGAGTCGGCCCACCCTGTGGACCCATCTCCTGATCTAGCCCAAATCCACTTGGGTGGGTGTCCCCTCAGGGTCTGATAACGTCCTGCTCTGTCTGTTGTCTTCGTCCCAGGCGGGGTCACGACGTGCTGAGGGACCAGCTCCCCTCCAAGGAGGAGCATGTGATCATGGTTCGCCTGTCGCCCATTCAGAGGGCCCTCTACACGGAGTTCATGAACCGCTTCAGAGAGGCAGGCAACAGCGGCTGGCTGGGCCTCAACCCACTCAAGGCCTTCTGTGTCTGCTGCAAGGTGAGGTCTGGTTGTTGGCTATGTGACGCGAGCTCGGGCGGACCGTCTAGCTGTCGGTGTCTGTTAATTAACAGTGTGTCCCCGCCCGTGCCCCTGTTTGTAGATCTGGAACCACCCAGACGTTCTGTACGAGACCCTCCAGAAGGAGAACCTGGCCAATGAGCAGGACCTGGATCTGGACGACATCACGGCGGCCTCCAACCCCCGTGGCATGAAGGGCAAAGCAGCTGACTCGGCCAACAGTCGGGTCAACACCACCTTGCCGCCGCTTAACCCCATCCAAGAGAGGGCCAATCAGGTCATCACCTACGAATGGGTACGTAACACCACAACACCTCCACCCGTTTGAAAACCTCTCCACCTACAGGCTGGATGGGGACCTGTTAGAGAACCTCTCCACCTACAGGCTGGGTGGGGACCTGTTAGAGAACCTCTCCACCTACAGGCTGGGTGGGGACCTGTTAGAGAACCTCTCCACCTACAGGCTGGGTGGGGACCTGTTAGAGAACCTCTCCACCTACAGGCTGGGTGGGGACCTGTTAGAGAACCTCTCC
>JACXGJ010016541.1:0-12191 GCA_016801105.1 Esox niger
TTTACAATCCTAATACTGTACTCATGGAGGGCTCTGCATGTGTCTTTTACAATCCTAATACTGTACTCATGGAGGGCTCTGCATGTGTCTTTTACAATCCTAATACTGTACTCATAGAGGGCTCTTCATGTGTCATTTACAATCCAAATACTGTACTCATGGAGGGCACTGCATGTGTCTTTTACAATCCTAATACTGTACTCATGGAGGGCTCTGCATGTGTCTTTTACAATCCTAATACTGTACTCATGGAGGGCTCTGCATGTGTCTTTTTGCTCAACATCTACACTTGTACAACTAGTGGCCCAAAATTGCAGACTGCATCTTTTATCTTTTATCTTTCCAAAGAACCATTTATATAACCTACTCACTAAATAACACGCAAAAGGTTATTTAAATGGTTATTTGAAGAACCACTCAAATGCTTTTTGTTTAAGAACATACAGGTCACCCTGGGTTCCCCCAAAGCTTCAATTTAAAGAACCCGAAAATCTTTTAGGATTGTAAATAAGTTGTGATCGAATACGGGAATTGCAAATATTAAACTGATTTGGTTCTATTTTACCTCAAGCATACCGAGTTTACATATAAACTTTCCCACAGTGACGTTTATGAAATGGTGTGAAATTATGCCAAATTGTAATTATATGGATTCTTGAATTTTAAAATCTGTACACGCAAGTACAGTGTGTAATGATGCAAAGCATTAAACAGTGACAGCAGTGTGAAACAGAACATCTTGGGCACTATTCTACATTTACTAGCCATAATCAGTGGTGCATGTCAGTATGTCGAATAACCATAAGGTAATGTGAATTTAACATGTTCACTTTTGCAATGTTTTGATCATGCCCTTATCTTGAATTCACACAGTGACGTCAAGGCATTTAGCACACGATTGTGTATAATTGAGTCTTGCTAAATGATACGAACAAAGACCAACTGCTGGAAACCCTGCTTACAAATGGGCCGGGGCACGTCTCAGCCAAAACCACAAGGGTATGACAGAAAAAGTCTTTTGAGCCTGCTAGCTAATGTTTTTCCATCTGCATCATTTCCTAGTAATATAGTAAAGCTCAGGACGAGTCCACAACACGTGCTGCAAAATCTGTTTTCTGCTGTTTGTTAGTTACAGTTGATCAATTTACATACTCTTAGTTTAGACCGGCCTTCCACATAGACATATAAAGCATCATGGAATATGTAGTTAAGTCCTCAGTTTCATCCTGATTCAATAAAAATCATCACTTTGTTTTGCTATGTATAGATAATAATGGAGAAAAAAAACTACTAGGGCCCTTAACAACACCCTGTGGAATTTTAGGCACGAAAGCAGAGAGAAAGAGAATGCTCGTGGGTGTGTTACAATGCGAGAACAGAAAATGAACAGTGAAAATTTACAGGAGAACAGTGTGATTGAAGACACAAGGTCAAGAGTGCCAAAATGACTGCGTGCACTCCAATGTGCATGTGTGTGTAAAAGGTAGGAGCTTGTTCTTCATCATCCCAAAAGCTCTTTTAGAAGACAGAGAGGCCGACTCTGTCCAGCCAGGAAAAAACAGTGACAGGAGCCAAAGGTCAGGACCTAACATCACACGCTAATGAATTAAAAGAGGAGGAACGGAAAAAAGAGTACGATTTTTGGAAGAAGGGATGAGAAAGAGGAGCGATACTTAATTTCCCCTCCCGACGGCATCCATCAGGGAAGGATGACGATGTTTCTTCCCCTGCAGGGATATTATCCATCACCATGGACACAAACAGTAAACAGACAAACACAAACACACCCATGGAACAAACACACACAGAGATACACACACACACACACACACGTTGTCTATGAAGTGACATCCTATAGTACAGATTAGATTCCCTGCGTGAGCACAGGGGGAAGGGGAGGCTTATCAATAAAGCAGACACTTCTTCACAGGAAATTCTATGGGGTGAATTCTGGATACCTTGATGCCTCAATACAGCCGCAAGACATCAGGGAGAATTCCCCCCCTTCCATGATTCTCTCAGTGGGGCAGAAAGAATGTTTCAAATGATAGTTGAGGGTCGGCAGACCATGGCGTGTGTGTGTGTGTTTATGAGAGAGAAGTCAGAAAACACTAATCAAACACTGACCAGAGATGGCAGGAAACTGTAATTCATTGTTGAGCTCTGTTGAATAGTATGGTTTCGGGCCCTATACTGTCATCTTTATTCCCTGCTTTACAGAGACACACACCGCATCAATTGAAAATAAATAAAAATGGTATTAATGCCTCCATCGTTTCCCAGAGGTTTACCCACTGCCTTGTCCCCACCCCCAGCTCTCACCCCCCTATTAAAGCTGAGACCATAAATAAAAAATTATCGACACAGGTCACACCAAATACGTTTGTTACATTATGTAGCCAATATCAGAAACATCTGACTGAAAAACAAGTTAACAGATTCACCTATTCATGGTTGATGTAGAGACTGGTGGTTTGTGGGTCCTAATTAATGAAGCCGCCAGTAGTGGACCTGTGAGGCATCGGTTTCTCAAACTAGACACTAATGTATTTATCTTCTTGCTGAGTTGTGCACCGGGGCCTCCCACTCCTCTTTCTGTTGTGATTGGAGACAGTCTGCACTGTTCTTTGAAGGGTGTACGACACAGTGTTGTACGAGCTCACAGTGTTGTACGAGCTCACCGTATTGCTATGAGCTCACAGTGTTGCTACGAGCTCACAGTGTTGTACGAGCTCACAGTGTTGTACGAGCTCAATTTCTTGCATGGAATTGCCTAATTTCTCAGAACTAGTATAGACTGACGTGTTACAGATGAAAGTTATTAGTTTCTGGCAATTTTGAGCCTGTAATCAAACCCACAATTGCTGATGTGCCAGGTCCTCAACTAGTTCAAGAAGGACAGTTCTATTGGTTTAATCAGCACAACAGTTTTCACCGGTGCCAACATAACTAGACGTTTTTCTAATGATCAATTTCCCTTTTAAAATAATTAACAAACACAACGTGCCATTGTAACACAGGACTGATGCTTGCTGATAATGGGCCTCTGTATACCTATGTAGATATTAAAAAATGATCCGCTACAACAGTCATTTACAACATCAACAGTGTCTCCACTGTATTTCTGATGAATGTGATGTTTACTTAAATGGACAAAAAATGTACCACTCTCTCAAATACAAGGAAATTCCTAAGGGACCCCAAACATTGTAACAATTGTGTAGCTACAGCTATACATCTGCAGCAGAGGCCTCAGACTAAAGCGCCGGACTGCCCTAAACCACCATAATGGCTAGCTCATCCCCTCAACCCAACCCTTTCCAACCCGACCCCAAAATCCCCCACTAGCCCGCCCCCACTGTGTCCCATTTTCAACCCAAACGTCCCCCCCGTCTTCCCCCCAGCCTTCCCTGCCAGAGGGGTGTCGTGTTCCAGGGCTGTTTGATCCTTATCCTCAAAGCTGAAAGTCTATTTTGGAATGAGCTAAAGAGATGAGTTTCTCCTCTTCAAATTGGCAACCAAAAGGAACAGAGAGAGGGAGGCGGATGAAGAGAGGGAGAGGGGGGGAGTGATGTTGCAGCAGACGGGGAGAGCGATAGAAAACGAGGCCAAAAAAAAAAGGGAATCATGGAATGAAAGGGAAAGAGAGAGACAAATTTGGAAATTGTGAAATAGGCGGCAAGCGAAGGAGGCTGAGCAAAACGTGTGTGGATGGGGAAGTAGAGGGAGATGGGGGGAGGATGGATACGGAGGAAATCGGGATGAAGACGGATAGCAATGGCTGATAAACCAAAAGAGACCGGAGGAAAAAAAAGAGGAAAGCAATGAAGAATTAGATGATATTCCCCCATGCCTTTCCATCAGGTAGCGAGCTACACATACGACAGGTTTCATTCGGACTGTCGGACCTCAATCATCCAGAGCCAGCAGAGAGGGAGAGAAAGAGGGAGAGGGCAATTTCCAGGTACCCTTTCTTCTCCCACTTAGCCGGACTGAGCTACATTACTCCGATGTCGCAGAGCAGTGGTTCGCAACTCTTCCCCTTTTCCAGCACTTCCACTCTCTCACTTGTTCTCATCCCCTCTAAATGGCAGGATTCACAGCACGGTGGATCTTCCTCTCAGTCAGAAAATGACAGTCATTTCCCGGTGCAGGGTGTTACTGCCACCAATCAGAGAGTTCATGGCCAGATGACTGAGAATTCAGAGTGCAGCGATAAGCTCCCTTGCCTCCTGTCCGAACTAACGCTTTGTCCGTTCTCTTTCTCGTTTTTCGCCCCTAACTTTCATTCTCTCTCTCTCTCTCTCTCTCTCTCTTCACCTGCCTCTGCCTCATTCTGTTATAACGCCCCCACCCCACATCTCCCCTTGGTTGACACTTTCAATGCCAGCTTCGCCTTTCTAAAGCGGCCTCCGCAGCTCCACTATTCCCATTCAATTATGGATTAGAGAGGATTTAGCTGTGGTGTCATGGGGGCCTCGGAGCGCCAGTGCCCAAGCATGCATCAGTCTCCCCTGAAGCTCAAGCCCACCACCCGGGGCAAACGGCCTCGGGATCTCCAAGGGGTCACAGAGCAGTGGAGGACAGCCATATAACCATTACTCATGGATCAAGGCTCTAAAATAGGGATTTAGACATTCAGGCAGAGGAATGATTAAAGTTTGTTTAAAGTTAAGTTATAGCGAATGACATGGTGCCAGCAAGGGAAGGCCTAAATATGATAGCGTCAACCAATCAGAAAGGATTTTACAGGTGGACACCGAAAACAACTAATTAAATAAAATTTAAAAATTAGATAAAGAAAGAAGAGGGAGGGACAGTAAAAAACATGGCCCCATTCAAATCCAACGCGTCAACTACGAATGGAAGAACAGAAGAATAAACGGTCGTCGCTAAAGAAATAACCGCACTGATATGATTTGTGTGATCCGATCAAATAAATTACAGGAAAGGCAAGAATGAATGACAGAAAGGAAAGGTAACCTGTGATAGTTTTAGAAGAGAGCCAGGTGGCATTGGATGGGGAGAGGCGTTGTAGAAAAATTAAATGAGAGGGGTCTAACTGATTGTTTAGCGTGATTGTTTCAGAGGAGTAAGGAGGTAGTGTGTGCGCGAATGTGTGTGTCCAGGGTTCCTATTGTGCATAATTGAATCCACCCAGGGGAGTTGAGACACAGGAAGAGATTCATGGGCAAGGTAATACGCTGTGACACTGATCAGCCTCCACCGCCCGTGGCCTCCCGTCACACGGCTCAGGTAAGACAGGGAGGGACAGCTGCTCTCTGCCTCACACGCAAACACGCGTTCACACACATGCACAGATACACACGCCCACACGCAAATACACACAGACACTATCCTGGTTTCCCCCAGTACCTACCTCACTGACCCAAATGTAACCCCTAACCCCAACATCATCTTGAAGAACAGAACACCACCTCACACGACCCAATGAGCCCCAAACAAAACCCATACTATAAACAGGGAGGACCAGACAGACAGAGAAGGATGTCGAAGTATTTGGATTTCTAGTATGAGTTGGTAAACCAGTGATAATAAAATAAGGAAAGGCAGTGATGAGCACCCTACTGGAAGGGGAGAGCGGATGGAACCCCTGGAGAGGATTCATTCAATAGAAGCATGCCTGGCATGAGTCCTTCTGGAACATTCTACTTGAGAGACAAGGCGAGGGAGAGAAACAGAATGGGAGTTAACCACTGGAGCAGAAGAGACATTGAGAGGTACAAATGGGAAAGTGAAAGAGAGAAAAAGCCAGATGAAGGAGATCTAGAAGGGGAAGATCCAGAGTCAAAAAGCCCCTGCAGCCCATGCAGAAGCCCATGATGCAGGCCAGACCTGTAAACCTGGAGCAGTGGGTGAGACTCCGGCCGCAGGCTGTTGTCCTCCCGGAGAAGGGAAGAGGAAACCATCTGTGAGGTGTGTCCCGGCCTACCCTGGTTAACTTGAACACACTGTCCTGGAAATCAGGCTGACTCGAAGGGAGGCCATGAGGGACAACTAGGGGGAAGGGCTGGGGGATTAAGAATCAACATCGCAGCCTGCAATGATGTGGTGGAGTCAGGCCCCAAACTGTCGGCTCAACCCTCGGGCCAGCCACAGGGCGCAGCACATCCCAAAACGTTCCACTGTCGCCATAGCGACAGCTATGTGTGTTTACGCCGTCCCCGGAGAGTCCAGAGAGGAGCTCTGTCCACGTTGACCTCACTCCTTCAGAGAGGAGCTCTGTCCATGTTGATCTCACTCCTTCAGAGAGGAGCTCTGTAGACGTTCATCTCACTTCTTCAGAGAGGAGCTCAGTCGACTTTCACCTCACTCCTTCAGGGAGGAGCTCTGTTCACGTTGACCTCACCTTAATATTTTAAATGGAATTAATGACAGAACTGAGGCGAAAGACCCATATCATGTATTCCTTCAGAACAGGCCCAAAACAAGAACCTTTACAAAGTAACTAAGGACTCGTTATCAGCTATGCGGGTTTTATAAGGAGTTTACTGGACATTGCACCCTCTAACGCGACATACTGCTTCCTCACCAATAAACCAAGCGGAACAGAAAATGTTGAAGTAATGTACTGCCAATCCATCCCCTCCAACCCGGGACTTTTTCCTGTGTGACAGAGGAATAGGACAGGTAAAAAAACCTTGTTTGATTCTTTTCTATATGAACGAGGCCCTCTGAATAGAGACGTTTGACTTCTTACTATAGAGCCTTATTTGACTCCTTACTATATGAATGAGGCCCTCTGAATAGAGCCTTATTTGACTCCTTACTATATGAACGAGGCCCTCTGAGTAGAGCCTTGTTTGACTCCTTTCGATATGAACAAGGCACTCTGAAGAAAAGGCCTTGTTTGATTCCTATCTATATGAACAAGGCCCTCTGAAGAACCAAAAGTTTGGGGTGAAGTTTGACGACTCCCTGGAATCCCTTTGATTCGTGCTGGGGTAATGACTCGATCAACCACATACTTTAAACAGACCGCCTGGTCCAATAGGCATGGTTCTGAACACCCAACCTCATTTGAGCAAGGCAGTGCCGCAGGCGGCAGTGGTGAGAAACTGAACCCGTAAAGTCCATTCTGCTTGATGTTTTGAATCCTTAGAAGCATCTGATCCCAAGCTTCGGTTCAGTAGAACCCTGGGAAAATGCAACCAAAACTGGTTCTAGCTGCCCTGCTCCAGTCCAAAGGAAAAAAGCAGTGACAGAGGAGAGGGTGGAAAGATGGAAGGATAAATAGAGTGGGGTGAAGAGGTTGAACATACTAGAGGGGCCACACCAAAGGGGTGGGGTCAGAGACGGTTCAAATAAAGTGTGCCTAACCCTAAAGAATATACAGACACTAGGCAAGTGATTAAATATACCATAGAAACAGAGAGAAATGAAGACTGAGATTCTCTAACAGCCCCGAGAGCAAATCTGTTTCATCTCTGAGATCTGTCCATAGCACAGTCAACTCAACTGAATGCATTATTTCTATAATCCTGTTTCTCTGAATCAAGGCAGTTCTCAAAACACCATGGGAGGCACCGCGCTAATTAAACACTGATTACAGTATACTATATATCACCTACCTATAAGCAGCTTTAAACCCTCCTGCATGACACTAATTCCATCCAAATAAGGGTCAGCTTGTATACTGTTTTACTATTATTACCTCACCGTACGTATGTACATATTCCATTAAATTGATGTATTGTCATTTCACTTTAATTTAATTGTACGTTTTATTACGAGACAAAAAGACATGTTTTGTACATTATGGTAATTCTTGCTAACAATAAAACCTTTTTGTGTTGTACAGTAGGCCGTCTAAATGCTAAAAGGAACTTGATTACGATGACTTTACAGCTCACACTTAATGCTCTTATCAACTACAGGGGAGGCTTGGTGAAAAATATACTGTAGGGGTGCGATTTTTTAAAAACATACTACACAATAAAATGTTTACAGGTTCAGAAATGATTGTTATGAAATAAAAAAGTATACCTTTAGGTTTGAGCCCAAAATATTACTTACTGTTTAAGTTCATTTTTGCAATCACTTTTACTCAGTTTCATGAAATGTGCCAATACGTCATGAGTTGTATATACATGCATATACAATCACTCTCACATAGACACAGCAGACCCCTATACTAAAGAAGGAAAAGGTCAAAAAAGGGAAAACAATTAAGAATTGTACAGTCATATTGCAGTGACTAAGAAACATCAGATAAGAAGATGGAAAAATAAGAGAAAAAGCCCAGTGGCAGCAAAGCGCTGACCTTCAAACAAAGTTAAAGGCTGTATATTAACAAACACCTGCTGTCATGAAACATTGTCTGTGTTTATGTTTTCCTTGCCCCTACAACAGTTTCTCTGACTGGGTGGAACTTTGTGACGTAGCATGGGAGCTGAATACTCACACACACATGCTGTAAATGCATACAGGTCCTCAAACACACACTATAGGCGTTATGGCAACCAAGAGAAATTGGAGCTCTGATCTGTATGGCAATTATAAAGTAGGGTGACAAATGCGGAACAGGCCCAGCGAACCTTGATTTTGGATCAAGCTTGAAAGAGGAAAGGATCTAAGGGTTAGAAAGTGCCCTTCACCGCCATCACCAAAACAGCAAATGATGGAATATCTTTTGGAAGAATGGTGTCGCATCCCATCCCTACAGAGTTTCTGAGACGTGTAGAATCTATGCCAAGGCACACTGAAGCTGTTCTGCCTCATGGTGGTTACATACCTTACTGAGACATTTTATGTTGCTCCATCCTTTTATTTATCACCAGAGTGTAGCTTCTAATGGTCGTCCGCTTGTCTGTCCATCTGATCCAATCAGAGATTCTGATTCAGATCAAGTTTTTAACTCTTAAAATTCTCAAACATTGGAATACTGTTAGAGCCGCTTCCTCTTGTCACAGTTTCAGTGACTCAAAGTAAATGTTTTGAAGACTTGAATGAAGCCAGGAAGACATGGTGATAGAAGCTTTGAAACAGGTAGAGGACAAACATCACAGCGCCTGTGTCAACACAACTGCGCGGGCCCTATTTGCAGAGGCATCATTCATTCTTCCGTTCAGTGGCTGTCTCTCACTGTGCATCTCCTTGTGAGAGAGCCTGCTCGTTTCCATGGGAAGATGAAAGGGGATAGGGGGTGAGGGATCTAACAGGAAATGTTTAACTTGAGGGCATGATGCGGGTGGACGGAGTAAACTGCCGGCACATGAGAATTACAACCGTGTTTCATCGTCTGATGTTACGCATTTCCCTGAATACTGGCACTTCAGATATTTCCACTTATAATGTACAATGGACTGGCATAAGCATGTGTCAGCATTGCGTGCCATTTCCTCCTTTCCATTCCTGTTCCAACTGACTATACAACCAACATACCACTGTCGCAATAATACTTGGTCTATCGGACATTGGCATCAAATTCAAAGTGGCTATGTATTTTTCCAAAAACAATTACTCAGTTTCAACATTTGATATGTTGTCTTTGTACAATTTTCAACTAAATACAGGGATAAAGGATTTGCACATTATTGCATTCTGTTTATATTTGCATTTTACACAGCATCCCAACTGTTTTTGAATTGGGGTTGTATACATTCCAATATCCAACAACACAAGCTCAAATCTACACTGGAGTTGCATACAAAAAAATACAGTGATTCAGATTTATTTAGTATTAACTTAAATTGTTGTGGCAAGACATGAAAAAATGCCCAGCCATTATACCCAAATCCTTGACAGAGTGTGAGGTATTTTGGGAAGAAAAAAATCCAGGCATGCATACATTTATTTACACCTAACCAATGTAATTGCTACCAAAGGTCTTTCAGACATGCATTAACTCAGGGGAGTGAAAACCTATCATACCAAATATAACAGTTCAATTTTGAAAAACATTTTTGGGAGAGTTTTGAGAAAAAAAAGAAATCTAAATTAAATAGTTTTGAATGACAACTGCATGACTCACATTTTCTACACTGCTACACACAGAGCCATTTCTGACATTAATAAGCGGAGGCATTTATTTTGGAGAAATGACTGAACTCTGTGTGTGTGTGTGTGTGTGTGTGTGTGTGTTTGTGCGTGTGTGTCTGTGGAACACCAGGCCTGTGTTGCTCTTCCTAAATATCCCCACCTTCCATACAACAGAGGCTCTTGTCAAGTCCTGACAGTTGGCACTCAATATACCCATACTGGCTAACCTGGCATGCACTACCCATCCACCCCCTCCCACACCCACACCTGCACCCCCACCCACCCAGTGCCAAGGCCTACTACCCCATCCCCTGTAAGTTCAAATGTCTGTACAATGAGAACATTGAGAACGTGGATTTAGTCTGGGCGGTGGGCTGGGGTAGGAACCAAGCCTAGAAAGACATAATGTATCCTCTCTGACTGCATTCCTGACTAGCTGTCAGTCCCTAACTGCTGTATGACAGGTAATAACTTCTAAAATGGCAGCCCATCCCGCAGAGAGCACTCCTTAGACTGGCTTCTCTTAGTGGAAATATGAGGAAATGGGCACATTGGGTGGCAAACATTGGGTTGTAATAAACAAAATGTCTCATTGGAAAAAACGTAGTTAGTCTCCAGGCGGGGCAGTCAGAGTTCAGTACATGGGATCAAAGTGAGTTGCCACATTTTGTTGCATTGCCATGTTTCACTTACTAATTTCCTGGACTGTCTTGAGACAGAAACATAAAAAATATATTTTATCTTCAAACTGCAGAAAAGAAACTGATCAAACGACTGGAGGATTAGAATATACAGTGGCCTCCATTTGCACCCTAGATAAATATGAACAAAAAGGGCGGTTAGAAAGTGTAATTTCTTGTAATCCTGAAATATAAGACCACCATTTTATTATGTTTACCATAACAAACTAGTAACTTGTACTTGTACTTGTCATTTCAAAATTTCAAATATTCAGAATTTCAACTCAAATATCTGTAGATGCTCTTTCAGACTCCCTCCATCAACCCAAGGATGTCAGATTAAATGAACATGTTAACAGTCCTAGCAAGGATCGGAGTAATACCGTACATGCAGTCACACCACTAAAAAGGATGCCAATGTGCCAGAGGGAACTGATCTCCGGCATGCAGAAATGACCAGAGACTCTAGAAATTGGAACAGGAATGGCACACCACAAATCTGGAAATACAGTACAATATAGTTTTCTATTTTGCTCGATCAGCCTACTTTTCCAATTAAACTGAGCACAAAACCAATTTTTGACACAGTAACAAAGCAAACTAAAAACATTATGTAAGAGATACAGATTCAATCTCAACATTTAAACATTTACGGAACTGACACATTTCTTCACTAGGATCCATGATTAAGTAAGAGTATCTTGGCGTTCACATGTTCTCCTTGAATCTGTCCTCTAGCACAGTGTTTCCCAACCGGGGGTACCCGTGTACCCCTAGGGGTACGTGAGCAGTCCCCAGGGGGTACGTGGGATGATTCTCAAAAGACTATAACATTTTTTTTTAACCATTGACTATTCTCAAAACATTATATAATATAATTATATAATATAAAAATATATATTATATAACATTATAATCATGTTAAAATATGGTTACCCTGTCCTTCCCGCCAAATGTGCTTGTCCGTGGACGCGCACTGTGTGGCCGCGCAGTAGTGACCATAGCAACAGGCAGAGAGGCTAGCTTTGACTAGTAGAACATAGCTAACTATGGATCAGTGGCTAAAAAAACGCGCCGTTCCAAGCAGCAGCAATACTAGCGGCAGCTCAAGTGAACCCATGGAAAAAAGAAGAAAAAAAGCTGATAAGTTAAAGTACCGGCAATTTCACGAACAATATGTTGTTTTCGGTTTCACGTCGACACCAACTGAACCGACTGACTTAAGATGAGGTACTCAGAAACAAACCTGTCACAGTTCTGGTGTGATGTGGAGAAGGAATATCCTGATTTGGGGAAACATGCACTGAATTAACTCCTGCCATTTGGATCTACATATTTATGTGAAGTGACATTTTCATCCATGGCCGTAATTAAGTCCAAGCACAGGAACAGACTCAACTTGGAGAAAAGCCTGATAGCTGCTGTTGCCACACTGCCCCCAAGACTGAACAAGCTTATGAGTGAGAGACAGGGTCAAGTTTCTCATTGATTAGTAAGTCCTTTTGTGCC
>JACXGJ010016542.1:0-12187 GCA_016801105.1 Esox niger
AATCACTTCTAATGAACCATACATTCATATTGTAGTTGTTAATGCTCAGATCCTACACATGGATGTGTACTTTGAAACCCACCAGAAATAATCGCAATAACCATGAACAGTTTTTTTAGGCTTACTATAACGTAGCTACTGAAGGTTGTAGCCATTCAAATTTTTGTCTATCTGGAACAAATCATAATGCATAATTATTTTTGACTGTGACAACATTCAAACGAGGGACCTCTTGTTTGCATCCGCATCTCTTACTGGTACGCTATTTAACAAGGGGTGGATAGTCACTCGCTCGCTCATTAAGTGACAATCACTATTCTTGGGCGGCACCGCTTACACATTCCGGGATTAATTGCAATGTACACTTTCTTTCTCCCAAAATGAGATGACCTGTGGCAGTTTTTTCTACTAATTGGCTGATTGTATAAATGTATCATTACCAATGGCTACACTTGAATGCAGCCGTATGCCTAGGCTCTTAAGAAAATGTCTTAATAAACATTTCAGTGGACTCTTTTCCAATGATGAACAAATTGATTAGAGCCAAAACCTATTTTCTCTCAAGAAGCATTTATAGCAGTGTTGCACAATATAGTTAAGATATTTGGGATGCCATACCAAACATAGCTTAATGCAGCCAAGGAATTATCAGGTTGTTCTCAGTGTTTTAGGTAGGAAGGTATGAGGGGATTAAAATTATCCATATTCATTTTGTAACTTCTTATGTCTGTTTATTGGTGTAAAGAATTCTCATATAATTTCTCACATAAGAACACAAACAGTCATGATGTTAGCATCTGAATGCCAGTTACTTCATAGAGTGCTGATCCTATTGGCTAACCCGCGGATTATTCCAGGATCCAGACAACGTGACACTGTGTGTGAATCTGAAAATTGGTGTATGGAAAGGAAAATGTTTAATGACATTTGGAAACTATGTTGTCATTAGGCGAACTGTGCAGTGCTTATCTTATAAGCACTGTCTCTATTGGCTGCTACCTTTTATTGTTTTTGCTGAGCCACAATTAAATTTGGAGATGTAGACTAGCTTCCACTTTGAAGTAAATTCACAAAGATGCCTGCATTAATATTTCACACTGGTGTAATTACCTCTAGTTTTAATGGCTTTTCAATTTCACCATTTGTCATGCAACTGTATATCTATCTATTTAGTGTAATGGTCATCCCTGTGGAATCCGAGCATTAACAATTACAATATGCATGTACGTTTCTTTGGAAGTGAATGTGCCTAGATAATTCGAATAACAGAAACATCACTCTTTAGATTCTCTCTGTAGGTTGCGCTCTGATAACTACAGGAATGTTTACATTGACCACTGGGCATGGGGGTTACTGTCTTGGAAACCTGATCTTTTCTAGGTAGACACACCCTTCAATGTATATATCAGCTTGTAACCAACATTACAGTGAGAAGAGATTGAGTGAGATGGGATTGAGATTGTGTAAGGAAGACCGGGTCCGTAACGTCATGAACAAGACTAATACTGCAGTGAACAAATTACTCTCTCGCTTGACAACCGGGTACGTGATTCATTATTTCAACCACTATACGAATCGGCTGATTTCTTACATCCCTTTAAAATATTTATTGGGAAATATTTCTACTTTAGAAGTATTTTTTGGCAAATCTTTTCACAGCTGCTCCAACATAAAAAAATCCAAGAATGCTTGGTAACTTTGGTAATGTATAATGCTCTGATTACGTTTTCATTACATATTATTGTATGCAGAATTCCCATTACCAAAGTTGCCATGTCTCAGACCCATCTGGCTCTTGTTTGGACAATCTCCAGCCCAATTTATCCCATGACAGGAGAGTGGTGATGGTGGTGGCAAAAGAAATGCAGCAGTAGCATTGTAGATGAGTGTAAAAATGTGTGTGTGAGTGTAAGTGAATGTGTGCAGCATCTTTATGTTGCACCTGCTTGTAAGTTTCATGAAGTGTCAGCTGATTTGCATCTTATCTTATTACATGCAATTGTTCAACCTCCATACACTTCATTAAAACACATTTTGGGTAGCTAAACATAAAGGAATGAGCTTGGCAGTTTGAAAGTAACTGCTGTTTCCACAATGATGCACCTTTACAAATAACTCTTGCTAGTAATTTGTCCATACGTCTTCACAAACAGCTCATCCAACCGGAAAGTAACCGGAAATTCTAGTGCTAAAAACGGGGAAAGGATTCACAGGGAGACAGGGACCTTTGTTTTTGGATTGAGTTAGTCCGAGGTAGCAGAAACAGAGGATAAGGATTTAGGAGGGAGTCTACAAGAGTCTCTGAGGTTAATTGCTACAGTGCAGACAGTCATTTGGTCTTTGTATTGGTAGTTATCGTTCCTCACAGCTGGTGTGTTTTGTCGAGTGGTCACCCATTAATCAAACCTTTCTTTGGCGGGAAGTTAGACGATCCATCACATAGCTTTCCTCCTCCGGCTACCACTCCTGTCCCACCAAGAGATAAACCCCCTTAATTTAACAATGACTACAACCAACCTTGGATATCATTTCTGTGTTTGCAAAGAGGAAGGTTCAAGCGAGTTGTGGGGACAAATTGGAGCGTTTTGGAGAAATGCTGCTAGGGATTGGTGGAGTCATGTTTGAATCTGCCACTCAGGGAGAACCACTATACTCCTAATATGTTCTTCTGGACTGGAATTACAATAATTCACAATAAATTGTACATTACTCATCCTGTTGTGACTGCGTGCTTATTTCCATATGCCTGTCAAGCTCTGTGAATCAAAACACATTGACAAAAACAAGACACAATGAAATCAGAGGTCAGTCTTTATTAATTGCAAAGCAGTCTTACCATTCAAAATTTCAAACTACTTCTCTAATAATCAGGATTATTTTGTCTTTCCTAATGAAATGTCAACTATGACATTGACAAATGGTCTGTTACAGCTCAAAACTCTAAAGTTCCTTAACAGTTTTCCAATAGCCATATTTACCATCAACCCCTTGCTTGTGATGTTTTGCCTGTACTTACATCCCTTTAGCATGTTACCTGTTCTTACTTTCTCTACCATTGTTTACTCCAGCCTCTTAGCCTGTAAAGCAATAGGTTATTGGGTAGCTTGCTTTAGCCCTTGGAGACCCCTTTGTTTCCCTGTCTCAGAGCCGGTTATTCCTCTGAGGAATTTGGGAGCTTTATGAGCTTCAGCCCTGCATCGTAAATAATCCAATCTCCTGAACACAATGCAAAAGGGGGTCTCCTGGGTCCGACTGCCCTCTGCTCCAAAACACAGTCAAATAAAAGAACAACAGTAAAAGATCACATAATTGAAACGTATTTGTAGACAGCCATGCAAGTCAGGCTTTAATGAGCTTTGTAAAAAAATGTGGTAAAGCAGAGAACAGAGGGAGACAGAGAGAGTGTGTGCAGCAGTACCAAGCTCTTATCAAGCAAATGGCTGTATCTGTCTATTGTCTGTTAATAAAAGAAAACACATTTTTGCAAGCAGAAACATGAAACTCAAGCTGAGAAAACAATGATTCAAGGTTGCGATGATAAACGAGCATGTCTGTTCTGATAGCAGAAGGTCATGTGTATCAGCCCCCAGTATGCTTTACCATCTAGTACGCAGTAAGGGTACTCAGTGCGCCCTGAAACCAGATTTTTTTAAATCTATCGTAAATGAAGCCACAGACTTTTTGCTGTATCTAACTTCAACCAACAACTTTCTGGTCTTCATGTAACCACCCAATTCAAAACTGGTCAGCAAAATGAACAACAACATCAGTGTTTGCAATTAGGTCAAAATATATATTTACCTTACATTTATTTTCTTTAAATTACTAAAAACCAGTGACTGAAGTAATTGCATTTTATTGGCACCTCTGTTAGGTACACTTTTTTTTAGCAGTGCTAGGCTCATTAGATACCGAACTGAAGAAAATGAATGGATACAGGAAATGATAACATGGACATTCCTTTAGCACAATAAAAAACACAAATATTCAGCTGTGTTCCCTAATTGAGCTGTGCCAGCCAAATGAATCGACCCAGGATTCTCCCTATGGGATATAATCACAGTGATCAAATAAGAAAGGAAATGGCCATTCCATTCATATGGCAGAAGCAGCCAGGGTCACTTGCTCTTTTTCTCTCATTTCTATGACTCGTTCTGTGTCCATTTCCCCAAAGACTAGCTCCACTGGTTTGACAAGCGCTTTCAGCTTTCCTTACACAAACAGGTCAGAATTAAGATCAATAACTTGTGTGGATAGGCTGTTATCTATGTCCAATGGTGGTCTATTGGATGTGTCTTAAATGGTGTTATATTCCATAAAACTGAATTCCCTCTGAGAAGACATTCTTTTTATTTTTTATTTTGAGATAAGAAATGCATCAGCGCTTATAAAATATACTCCACTTATTTTGTGTCTGTGCCTTTTGGAGAGAGCTTGATTTCCCTTTTCTCTGATGCACTGTATGAATGATTAAATACATATGGCTTGTGTTTATTTTATAATGTGCAATCATTTTAAGAAGGTTTAAACCACGGACAGGTGTGGATCAGTTTTAGAGCTTTCCTTGACTTCCACATGCCATGACAATAGGTTGCCTCACAAAATATTCCCCTATTTATAGTAAAATACTTCAACGGTGGTCTCAAAACATTATGGTTTTATGGTTTCTATGACCGTTCTTTTCCACCATCAGTGTACACATCAACAACCTTTCAAGAAAATGGCCTGGCTATATGGACTGGGTGTTTGTATATTAATATATTTTAAATATATTTATATATTATAATGTTATAAGGGATTAGAAAATAGTGGTGATGGTGATGGCATTTGAATTTACAGCATGACTCCTCTTGAATGAACCAGATTTAAAAAGTCAATATGGGATTTCATAAGGAAGTATATAATTGCATCGGTGGAAATGTCTACAGCTCTGTGTGCATTTGTCTCTTTCACTGTCTGAATTATTCCTTGCCTGTAGCTTGCTATGAGGAAGCTTTGAAATGGGCTCATTTGGGTCTAGTTCCTAAGCCCTTTGTCTTAATCTGCAGATCATTGCCTTATCCCATCACTTGTCTGGATCACTCAGATTTGTATGCAAACCAGTCCTTCCTCTCTTTGAACATGATGCAGTACCATACTGTACACTGGGGGTCTGTAGCAAAAGGTAGCAAAAGGCACCGTAGTCTTATATTGTGCATTTTCTTTGACCAGGGTCCATACAGCCCACATGTATTGTATTGCACTATGGAGGGAATAAGATGCCATTTGACACAGGCTTACTGAAGATTGCTGCATTATGTTCATATACCGTGAAGTGCTATTCATGCAGAAAACCAAAACATGTCAAGCCGGGCCTGCTATGAGACACATGGCACTGTTAATAAACCACAAAAAAGATTTGTCTATCAGTAATACATGTTTTATGTACATGTAGGGCATGAACTTTAGCCGTTTGCCTTCTAACTGATCATTTATTATACATAGAATAGAAAAGCATAAAACTGAGAATTTAGTGGCAACAGCCTTAAAATAGGTGTTTGTCTCCATCTGCTGTCAGTCTAAAGATCACTAGGAGCCAGAGCTTTCTAGCAAAACAGACAAGTAATTTGATAATTCTTTGTAATGATCATTATCCTGTACTTGTACAGTATTTGTAGTCTTGAAGACTATACAGAATAAATAATACAAATAATGATCAATACCTTGTGCAAAAAATATACAGCTCTGGAAAAAGTTGAGACCACAGCACCTTTTTCTTTCCATTCCAAAAAGTCGAAAAAGGAAGGTTTTGAGTGAAGAACAGAAGGGTTAAAATTAAGAGACCACTGCATATTAAACGCTTCTGTTCTTCACTCAAAAACTTCATTTTTGACTTTTTGCAAAGGAAAGAAAAAGGTGCAGTGGTCTCTTAACTTTATCCAGAGCTGGATGAACTTTCTATTATTCTAAACTAATGCAACTGGTTTATTTAAGTAATACCAGATCTTTTAAAAATGATAGCAGTAAAAGTTATTGGCAAGTATGTCTTCAATAATCTCCCACTTGTAAGGATAACAAGACTATGCCTTTTTCTTATATTTTGGTGTATGATATTGGATAACGTCAGGAAAAACCCAGACCCTTAATATCTAAAGCAAACATGGTTTTTGGCAATAAACATGTGAAAAATACATCTCAGTATTTTTTCATGTTTATTGCCAATAGTTATTGAACAGACTGTACATTAAAGAAACACATTAGTGAATTGACAAGTTATGTGATTCTGCTGGCAGTTTTAATCAGTAGATTTAATCTTTTTATTAGATTTGAAAATATACAGTTGGAATGCGTATTTAATTGACTTGACAATAAACAAATTAAATCTGTGAGAATTGTTGTTAATGTAGGTTTTTGGGGGTGTTTCTACACATATTAGACCCTCTGGCCAATACTTTTGGCTGGTTGGGTACTTTACAAATGTAACATGCAGAAACAATACAAGTATAAATCAAATCGATTTGATTTGTATACAAGTATACAGTTAATGGATTCCTGTGTAGCTCAACTGAGAGAAAATGACATTTGCTGTGCCAGTTTATGATTTTGATACCTATGGAGGGCCAATATGAGATGTTTTGAAACGGATCCCCTCACAAATGAAACTTGCAAAATGCACTAAAATGTAGGATTCCTGCATGTTTCAGGTTAGAAATCTTTAAGACATCTACAGTGCCATACATGTTTATTCTTGTTTGGGTAGTCCCTATATTGTGCTGGGATTAGGGTTATCTATTATTATCATTGCAGTAACACTTTATGACAGGGCAAGCAATTTAACTCCAGCCCTAGAGCACTAAAACAAATGTTTTGTTTTTTTACCCTGTAGTTGGATTTTACCCTGTGTCTCATCTCTGAATCTGTCCCATAATTGTTTGGATTAAAGGATGAAAGACAGAAGTGTTTTGGCCCTACTAGGCCCTGCCTTAGGCCTGGTAGGTAAAAATATACCAATCCATAAAATACATAAACACAGCTAAATAAATACAGTCATAGCTAATGAGACATGACCTCATTTTGGATATGTTTTGCTAACTTATTTTGACTCTATAAATCCTCTTTCATATAATGCACATGGTAGGTTTTGCATAAGTGATGCATTTTTTCTCTCCTTTTGACTGTATAGCCTTATCACAATTTTTTTAAAGATTAACAATAAATATTTGGTAAGTAGATTATCTGTTTATAGTGGAGGGATTTTTTTAATAGATATATGTTCCCTAATTACAATCATCAAACATGTTTATACATGGTGATTCCTCATGAAAACCAGTAGAGAAAGGTGCCATGTGTTGGATTTCGGTGCAGTTTAATCCAT
The DNA here is from genome assembly GCA_016801105.1 of Esox niger. NCBI lineage: Eukaryota > Metazoa > Chordata > Actinopteri > Esociformes > Esocidae > Esox > Esox niger. Next base: position 7,355 of record JACXGJ010016542.1, read on the forward strand.
AGAATAATTATTTAAAGGACAGACTGTTGATGTACAATATGTTTAAAACATTTATGCTGCCATGACACAACAGAAACCAGAATGCATAACACCAGGGAACGTTTTGCACACAGCAGGCTGATTTTTGTGACGAAGTGCCCAGTGGAGCCTCTTCTTGTTTTTAGCTGTTAATTAAGTGGAACCTAGTGTTATATTCTGCTCGATGGGAGGTCGATCAGTTGTGCGTTCTAAGATGCTGTTCTGCACAACACTAATATTGCACCTACACCGTTTATTGTTAGACGGTTCTTGTTTGCCATCTGTTAATCTCCCTTGTCAAATAGCGGTTTTGGACATGTCTTTTTACACTGTTCTCTAAACCCTAAAGGGGTATGCAAACCCCCCCCCCCAAAAAAAATGTTTGGGCTGGTTTAAAAACATTCCACCCACTTACGTGTCTAACACTAGATTGAAAGTATGTTCATATGATTACAAAAAAATTCAGCATCTCCTTGAAGTTTGCATTGTGAGTAAGGTGTTTTTACCAAGCCATATAATATTAATAACATTGAAATAATACATGTAATTACTCATGAAACCACCTTCAAAACAGATAAGAGAATATACAGTGCATTCAGAATGTATTCAGACCCACTTTCCACATTCTCCCAAAAAATATGATTGGGCTTGTAACAAACACTCCATCCCCTTAAGTGGCTAAAACTAAACTGAAAGTATGTATTAAGGGAAGCAATATGAGAAGAGTTGGTTTGAATGCTGGTGTTGCTATAAATCAGCTAAATGACAAGGGGTGGAAGGAAATTATGTAGATCTCCTTGATGTTTGTATTGTGAATGAGGTGTTTTTCCCAGGACATATTTAATTAATAAGATTGAAATAGTACATCTAATTACTGATGACACCAACTCCAAAATAAATAAGAAAATATACAGTGCATTTGGAATGTATTCAGATCACCTTACTTTTTCATTTAGTTATATGTGTTATATTATCTTATTATAAGACGGGTGACATTGTTTTTCTCTTCATGAATCTACACACAATATCCCACAATGTGTCAGGATTCCTGTGCAGACCCAAAAGAAGACTAGACACAGGCGGTTAGGATGTTTATTGTGGGAATAGGTGGCTGGGAGAGTGGTGCAGGGGAGAAGGTGGAGTGGCTGCGGACGGGCAGAGGATCGAGGTGCGGGTTGTGCGAGGTACCGAAATCCAAGACGGGAAACGGGTGCTTGTGGAGTGGAGCTGGTCAAAACAGAAAGAAGAACAGGATTACTGGCAGGCAATCGGGGAACGAGGCTGACTGTTGGAACAGAACGGAATTAGAGACACGAAGGCAAGGCTCAACATACGTTTAGGATTTAACGATCCGGCGTGAACTGGGAGTCAGGTCCTCTTAAATAGTGAAGTGGAGTGCTGATTGGGAACAGGTGCGGGAGTAGAGGATGGCGATTAGGTGTGGCGATCTCAGCCCAGGGAGGCGAGGCCCCGCCCCCGCAGGAGTCACAGAGGTGGGGACGTGACACAATGATGAAGCAAAAAACTTATTGACGTACAAACGTACAGACAAAATTCACCGCAAATGCCAACATTATCTATTGATATGCCAAACAACAGAGTGCGAAACGAAGTGTGCGCCATGAAAACAAACTGCTCTTCGAATCCCATTGCGCACATTTTGTAACATTCGCTGCGTTTAATGTAGAGGACAAGTGCGGAACGCAGAATCATAAGGATCTGGAGAGATTCTGTATGGGGGAATGTTCTCAGATCCCTTGCCATGTGTTCTCCAATTTTAGGAGAGTAATCCGAGCTGGGATCTTGGTAAACGGAGGTTGCACAAAGTCTTAAATGAAAGGGTGCCAATAATTGTGGCACATATATTTGAGAAAAATATGTTTCATGATAAGAATTATATTTTTCACATATATATTTTACTTTAATTGAATGTTTGATTTTTATTATTAGTTTGAATGAACGATCAAGAGGATTAACAATAAAAACATATTTTCACAGTCAATTTTTTTCATAATTTGCAAAGGGTGCCAGTATTATTGGATGGCACTGATAAAATGTTTTCTGTTCTTCCCATTATCCCCCAAAATTCATAAAGCAACTTTTGTCCCTCCCTTGATAATTTTATATATATTCACAATTTCGGAGACACAGACCCACGTTGTTTTCAGCACTCATCTCTCTATGTAGATGATTAAAAAAAAAATCTTCAGTTTTTATGGTTTTTAGGTTAAGCCAAGACATAAAATAGCACAAGCAGTTAATAATTAACGTCATATTTAAAAAAAAACAAAAAAACTTGGGAGATCTTTCCAAGGATTCTGTGAAACATTAAAGTTGTGATTGGTGTGCAAATACACCGATCAGCCATATCATTATGACCACTGACAGGTGAATTGTATAACACGGATAATGTCATTTTAATGGCACCTGTCAGTGGGTGGGATATATTAGGCAGCAAGTGAACATACTGTTATCAAAGTTGATGTGTCAGAAGCAGGAAAAATTGAGAAGCATAGGTTCTCAGGAACTTTGACAAGGGCCAAATTGTGATGGCTAGAGAACTGGGTCAGATCATTTCCAAAACTGCAGCCCTTGTGGAGTTTTCCTGGTCTGCAGTGGTCAGTACCTATAAAAAGTGGTCCAAGTAAGGAAAAACTGTGAACCGGCAACAGGGCAGCCAAGGTTTACTTGATGCATGTGGGGAGTGTGACTTTGACACGTACCACCTACCTGAGCATAATTGCAGACCATGTGCACCCTTTCATGGCAATGGTATTCCCTAAATATATTTCCTCACAAAGCATAAATGGTTCAGGAAGGGTTTAAGGAACACAACAAGTTCAAGGTGTTGACTTGGCCTCCAAATTCCCCAGATCTCAATCCAGTCGAGCATCGGTGGGATGTGCTGGACAGACAGGTCCGGTCCATGGAGGCCCCACCTCGCTTACAGTACTTGAAGGATCTGCTGCTAATGTCTTGGTACCAGATACGACAACACAACTTCAGAGGTCTAGTAGACTGCATGCCTCTACAGCTCAGGGTTGTTTTGGTGGCAAAAGGGGGACTTACAGAATATTAGGCTGGTGGTCATAATGTTATGGCTGATTGGTGTTTAATGCCAATTAGGTCAACATTTTCTCCCTGTCATTAGAGCTTTGCTTTGTAAAAAGACACATTACACTTTACGTATAAAGACTTCAGAAATACCCTGCATTGTAAATAATGTCCTCAAGAAATCCCACCCTCCCCTCTAGAGTTCTTGCTAAACGAGGACCACACAGAGCTTACTACATGAATGCCTTAAGCATCCAGTTTTGTTTGCACCATTAGCAAAGATTTGAAGCTTCTTTCAAAGAAAATACTATTAGTAGGAGTCGAGGGTCTCCTCTTGTCCATCCCTGTAAGCATTCCACTTCGAAAGGATAATATTTGTTCCTTGAAAAAGTTACGTAATCTGTGGCAATAGAGTATATCCGTGTCCGATTCGACTGAAACGGCATACATCACTGCATTCATTTATCAAAAGTGATCTATTAGCATGACGTCCCATTTGGCACCCTCCTGTTATTTCAGCTGATTACTAAATCAAGACACAATTCAGCTGCCAAATGCTTTTTTCCTATTTTTTCTGCTGTGTTGAAACCTTACTATTTTGTAAAACATTGGAGTTCTCAAAATAAATTAAATTTCCCCAAAAGTTACAGTGACCCATGTAGCGCAGAGGACTCCCTTTTTCTTTTGATCATTTGTTTTTACTGAATATTAATTATCATTGCACACAATATAATTTGATTGTTAGAGCATGCTATTCAACAAATAAATCAATAAACACACACGTAAAACGATATGCCCATACAGCTGGAAATATGAAGAGACCACTGTACCTTTTTCTTTCTTTTCTAAAAATTCTGAAAAGGAATGTTTTGAAAAAGTCAAAAAGGAAGGTTTTGAGTGAAGAACAGAAGGGTTCAAATTAAGAAACCACTGCAAGTTGAACAGTTCTATTCGTCACTCAAAATGTTCCTTATTGGAAAGGAAAGAAGGTGCAGTGGTTGTTTAATTTTTTCCATGCTGTAAGTATGAAATATATGGCCATACATTAGTTATACATATAACACATATACAGTCCCCTCCAAAAGTATTGGAACAATTAAGCGAATTCCTTTGTTTTTGTTCTGTCATGTCCATCATTTTCCAAAAAGTAAGTGTTACATTAAGCTCATGGGCGACACTCAGGTTGTCACAAGGCTGGTGGCAGGACACAGGCGGTGATAATACATGTTTAATGAAAACAACGAAACAAAATAATAGCAGCTCCTGTGACTTCGGGTCAAGTGAAACAAACTACTTCAAACCAAAATGATCGACACTAAGTGTGGGCAAACACTCAACATAAATGGGTTCCCCAATTGGAGGCAACGATTTACACCTGCCTCCAATTGGGGATACCCAACTACATAGAGATGCCTAGAGGAATCTTCCTTTGTCACGTCCTCACTATGGCCCCAGCCCAGTGCAGAGATGGCTAGGGGCATAGCCAGGATATGACAGTACCCCCCCCCCCCCCCCAAGGCGCGGGCCCCGAAACGCAAGACCCGGGATAACCAAGGGGGGGCAGGCGGGCAGACGGCGCACCATCAGGGGGAGCCTCAGCACCCGGAGCGGCCGGGACGGGCCGAGGAGACGGCGCTGAGGCCGGGACGGGCAGTGGAGGCGGTGCGGCCGGATCAGTAGGGGGCGCCGCTGGCTCGGGCGGCGGCGGGGCATAGGGGGCGCCGCGGGCTCAGGCAGCAGCGGCCAGTCCTCGGCGGGCGG
>JACXGJ010016543.1:0-12182 GCA_016801105.1 Esox niger
CCTTGTATCTGGATGACCCCGAGACACACATCCCCCAGCGCATGGTGCTACACACACAAACCGGCCCACACCCACTCATCAAAAAAGCACTGGATGTACAATCACACCGACACACAAACACGCAACAATTGAATTGAAATAAACAGGAAAGGCACTTGTCCATTTATTACAGGACCACCATCTGGGTGTGACAGCTCCTCATTAGCCAGGAGGCCTTCGATGGAACAACACTTGACTTCTGAAAAAGAACCCTCTCTCTCCCTCCAACACCCCTGCCTCCCATGTCCTCCCTCCGTGGCAGTGTGGCCTCATCGTGCTGCTCTGCACGTCAACAGCAGCGCGGGGATGGATGCGCGTACACACACACACACACACACACACACATGCATCCAGACACACAGAAGATCTCAATGACCTGGGATCAGCCTTGGCCTTGCTGGCCCATCGGATCCAAGTGCAGCTACATCCTCCAGCCATCCGCCAAACCACTTTTCTACTGTTTACAATACATCGCGCTGTGTCAGGTCTAATTAGTTGAGCACAGAGGGAGTGGGAGCGAAAGACAACAGAGGGAGCAAGATAAAGACAAGTGGATAGGGGAGGTAGAGGGAGAGTGCTAGAGTGAGAGAGAGGTAGGGATGGAGAGAGGTAGATAGAGGGAATGATGGTCAGGGAGAGACTGAGAAAAAAGTGAAAGAAAAGAAACATGGAGAATTAGATAGAGAGAAATCAATGTTTTTAATTTATGAAAAAACCTATTTACAGACTCAGAGAGCATGGCCTTGCTATTGAGAAAGGCCACCATACGCAGACATGGCATGGGAGAAGCGAGGCTATTCACACACTGGCCATGAAATGAGGTGGAAGGGGAGCTTCACATCTTAATCAAATGCCAAATGTTTTACCATATTAGATACATACCTCCCTCCATCACACAGACCCACAATGAATATGAAATGACACATCCATAATCTCTCAGAGAGAAAAAGAGAAAGATGGAGAAAGAGCAGGACCACACAGCAGAATTGAGGCAAATGGGAAGGTCTGGGGTTTGAGTGCATCATTACAGAGGTTAAAAGAGATAGACGAGGAGAGAACGAGGGAGAGACAGCATAGAATGAAAGCAGAAAAAGAGAAAGGGGGGTAGGAGGTCTGGGGTTACATAGCCATGACCAAGGCCAAAAACCTCTGCCAGGAAATCCTTGTTCCCTCCCAAATGCCACCCTATTCCCTAGAGAGTGCACTTCATTTGGCCAGGCCCCAATGGGAATAGGATGCCATTTATGACAGCATGTCTAGTGTCCCAGAAATGATTCAGAAAAGACACAGTGGGTTGTTCATTCCCTCACAGATACACGTTTTGCTACTATTAGTGTTCCCTGTGTATATACACATTTTTGCGTGTAGGTTTTTTAGCGAGTTTGTGCTTTAGTGCCCTGGTATTACATTTCTTGTGTGTGGTGAGTATTCAAACGTGCACTTTTGGCCACGCGCGTCCGTTCGTCTGTCTGTGTACGAGTGCGCGGACAACCTGTTTGTTGTGCTTTGGTCTTTCTGAAACAGCGGTCACTCACCTCTTCATCAAATCCGTACCTTATCCCCTCGGAGCTTCAGTCGAAGTCGGAGAACGGAACGAAATCTGAAACGTTTCTGCAAAAAACACCTTTACCGTGGAAACATTTTTGGCTAAAACGTTTCAAATTCCATTCTGTTCCAATCTCTCTGCAGGCATTGGAGGCGGATGTGGGTTTAGTCTGTGCGTTCGACCCGCGCGTGGGTGGCAGTGTAAGCAGGCATGCGCTTGTGACATTTGGTATGTGTTGTGAGCGTGTCGTTGTCCTGTGGCGGCTTGCGCTGTCAAAGGTGTGCGCTTGTGTGCTTTAATTGGAGTGTCTTGACGCGTTGTTCTCTTATAGTGCTTGTACGTTTTGTCAGAATATAACAGTAAATACAAAGCGGTACTACGGACCGTGGGGGAGGCCAGGCAATTCACTGAGAAATGTTTCATTAAAAGCACGATGTAGAACCTTGCGCTGCCCTCTTAATTCTTTCAGAAAAGTATGATCTGTACATCCTATAACTTCAGGGTTCTGTAATATTCATGTTTTATTTATTTCTAATTTCAACGTGATTGTATTCAGACAAACAAGCAACAATAGTGGATTTCTGCTGATTTCTTATCTCTTCTGATCCGACAGTGCTAGATTAGGTTGTCCTCTACGGCTAAATAACTTAATCAGCTCATATAACTCTGTATTTGTCCTGCACTTGTCTAAAAGATGTGCCACATTATGCCGTGTCCTACGTGTTGGTCCCGGGAAGAGTATGTGCTCCTTTTGGCGGCAGCGACCGAGGACCGTAATGAAATCCCAAATCCCATTACTCCGTCCCAGCGCTCAGTCGGTAGATGCAAACTGCATAGGAGTCATTAAGAACTACAGTTCTAAATGGGCCATTTATGAATGAGAACAGGACGCTGCGATTCCATCGCATAGTAATCTATTTAGCTACAGCTCCCCTGTTATCAATGCCGAATCTGCCAAACCCATTGCAATGTATTTACATCCTGTCGCAAAGGTCCTGTCACAGACTGGTGTAGAAAAACAGTTCATACGCGAGCAGCCGAGAAGTGTCTCATTACATGCAGAGGCATAGACACATGGGGACCCTAACTCTAACCCCTAACCCTAACATCTGCCACCCAAACCTATGAGCCCTGCCACCCCAACTGCCCCAACGACATTGACCTTAAAACAAATATATATACATATATTATCATTGATAAAAAAAAGTATCTAAACTTAATAACAGACTACCACACTAGTGTTTTATTAACCTCCCGCCAATGACCTTCAGAAAAAGCCAAAGTGCATCTAGGATGGATGCTTATTGAGTCAGGGACATGTAGTCAAACAACGTGAGTCCCTTCATCACTTTAGACTTGTTTGTTGGAATATGCAGGTGAGTGGGGAATAAGTGGTGAATTTGATGGGTGGGAAAAGTAGGATATCTATTTTATAATGTTTCATATTCATGTGTGTTGGATATGAAACATATAATAAAATAGCCTAGCATTTCACATAGTTAAATGCTTGAATATTTTGTGACAAGCTATGGCTGTTTCTCAATGATATTACAATGAACATCCTTCTGTTTCCAAGCATGTAATTGTCCAGTCCAAAACAGTTTATGTACTCTTCACAGTCAAATTAGTGATGGCGGTTAAGCTACAGAAACAATTTGATATGGTGGGTGTAGAGGATTAACATTACTATGTGGATGCAATCTAGCTATGTATGTCTCTGAATAAACTTAAGTGTTATAGTTAGCCTACACTTCCCATCTAGTAGCTATATTTGTAGTAATTGTTCTCAATGTGAACAGACTGTTAATTGCTCAATATAAATTTGGTATTAAAATTATGAACATCTGCGACTTGAGTAGTTACCGTAGCTGGGCACATTTAATCAAAAAGTGTACTTCATTAACCGTTAATCCGTTGACCAAAAAGTTTGACAACCATTTAGTTAAATTGTTAATAATGTAGCAGAAGATAGCTAGAAGTTAGCTTAAGTTTTATAAACATTGATGTAAATATTTATAATAAAACACTTTTTTGCCCTTTAAAACAACATATATATGTAATATTGGATTTGATTCCTGACTTCCTGACTAAGTTAAATTATACTACATTTGTCATTTTCCATCAAGGCAATGTAAAGTGAGCAACGTAAAGTGACGTTGAAGTTAATCCATTCATGGAAGGTCTTGCTCAGATCTCGCCCCGCATAACAATGCATTGCCAATCCATTTCACAGCTACTAGAGAGCCATTCTTCGTTGGCCAATCACAGATGATTTTTACCACACACGAGTAATATGAGGGTTCCCGTACTACTTTTCAATCTGAAGCAAAAACATTTTAGACTCTAGAGAGTTTTAAAAGCATATTTATGAGTTTTTGGATTAGCGGACTTGATATAAAAGAAGTTAAATATAACAGAAGTTAATTAGTCCAATAATGATATTCACTGTTAACTTAAACATTAAATAATTAACAAATATCTTATCTTTGTTAATTGTTAATCATCGTAACAATTGGTGCGCAGCTCTGCTAGTTACATAGTGCATGCAAACCATACTAGCTATCTGCCCTACATGCAACAACAATCATTGCTAATATTGGCTTCCAATCATTACTAATTTTGGCTTTCAGTAAGTTACAGAATGGACTTTAAAGTGCTGTTTCTAATTAATAAATCTCTGAATGGTTTAGGACCTGAATACATTTCTGAAATGTTTGAGGAGTATAAACCAAGCAGGGCTCTTAGATCCATAAACTCAGGTCAGATAGTAGAGCCCAGAGTCCAAACTAAACATGGAGAAGCTGCGTTTAGCAGATATGTTGTACACAACTGGAATAAACTACCAGAAGATCTTAGACATTCACCAAACGTGTCAATTTTTTTAACCAGGCTATTTTTAATACTTCTATTTTCACGTGCCTATGACTGAGTGCTTAAACTTAACCTCAATGGGAGCCTTATAACTTCCTATGTTTTTATCACTTAAACTTATATAACAGCGTTTATAGCTTCCTATAATTTTTATTTGTGTTATTAGATCTATTTTCTTATTCTATGCTTTATTATTATGCTTATTCTATGTTTTATTATTATGCTGTATTTTATATTTCTCTTCTTAATTGATTTTTTTATTAAATGTACATTTTAGTATCTTTTACCAATTGTAAGTTCTTGTGCTATCAGAGGATTAACCACTATGTAAATGTAACAATCTGCTTATGATGGATAATGCAGGTTCTTGTGCTGCTGTTTAGACATCGATGTCGGGTATATTCTCACATAAGGACTGACGAGTTTATCAAAGCGCTGGAGCGTGAGGATTGAGATAACGGGGTGGTACACAGAAAACAGCTATGGTAACTGTAATTCATTGATGGTGAATATAAAATGCATGTACAGACATGGAATAAATGTCCCCCTGGAGAGATCCAAGTAAGACATTGATGCAATGATTATCTCACATAGGGACTGACGAGGGTTGAGAAACCGGGGTGTTGAAGTTCATGCAGTACCCCTGGACATAGCTGAATTAGACATGTGTAACAATCTGACTGTTTAATTCTATTGCATTATTTTATTTTCACTAAAGCACATTGACTTGCTTTTATGTATTAACTCTGCTATATAAATAAACTTGCTTGCTTACTTTCTTGCTTGCTAATATGATAATGCAGGCTACTTATTTCACAAGAGAACACAAGCTAAGAAATTATTATATATAGTATTCATTCTGAATCAGTTTTAGTGATTTTTTTTCTGATTATGTTGTTTATTTGTTGTGCATGCGACAGAGTGCTCAAACGAAGAGACAAGCAAATCTATCTAGTTTCTCTATTACAAAAATTAGCGAGAAGAAGAGTAAGTTTGTGTGTAGTTCTTGGGTGGATATTTTACAGAATTTATTTGTTTTTGATTTAGTTTATTTTGGTGCTCAAGTTGCTGGTTAGTATTTAATACATTTTGAATCTGAACTGTTCACTTGTTGTAATTCTGTACATGAAAGTCCTTTAGTTGTCAGGGACCCAGTAAGCTGCAGGATAAACAATGTATTGAATAGGCGTATTATTTTACTTGTGAGTGCTCCTTTTTGAACTGCTTAAAGACTTTACTGTCATTTATATAACTTTTTACACATTTCTGGTGTGCCCACTGTTCTTTACTATTAAACGTATTAAATATACAATAACAATGATATCATTTCATGTGAATGCATGCTAATTAGCAAGTAAATTAATTGGTAAATTATCTTGGTCACTCTTGTATTTTTTACTCTTTGCATTTATTTAGCTAATGTTGAATCGTAATTTTAGAGAAAAAAATACCTTTTAGGTATTGCGATCAAAATCACACCAGAATTTTAAACTACATATCTAATATCAAACCAGTACAATAATATTATTTGGCCACTATTTGGCCAAAGTTACAAATAACATATTCTGCCAATGGAACTTTGTCCTATTTATACATAACATGGTGCCACCCCAAGAAGTGATTTTGCCCACTTTTCCATTCCATGTCTAAAATAACTGGTCCAGGATCCTCGCCACTGATTACATATAATCTGATTACCAAAAATAAATTAGTTCCTTTACTGGCAAAAATAGCCCACTACAAATGGGCGATCAAATTACGATACGGCATATGTAAAAAGCACATGAAAAGCGGGGTGGCATTCACCTGGCTGATCCCTATTGAAATAAGGAAGTGTGCCAGGGCTTACCGGTCAGGGGAAGTAGGTGTGAGCGCATGCTATTGTAGAGTCAGCGGGCCGGTGGGTCAGGTCGTGTGGGCAGCATGCATCTGGGGACCGACTGCTCTCTCCCCCCGCCTCAGCGATGCTAAGGACTATACGTCACCGATTTAGGAAGGGTTCCCCTCCTAAATCTCTCTCGCATGTGCGCGTATGAGCGCACAGACGCCCGCGTCACTTTAGATTCACCACGGCATCTGCTGCGGGGTGAGCGTAGCCAGTAAAATGTCAAAACTTTGGAATGTACATTAACACACAAGGAAGCAAACACACGCCAACGCCGGTCTGAAAAACACACCCACGCAGCACCTTTCTCGCACACACACACACGCGTTCATTTCTCAACACACTACCCCACTGACATCAGTTTGTGCCGCCCGCAGCACCAAGTAGGTGCAATGATTAACCAGAAAAACTGAGTGCTCTGGAGTACCATCATGAAAGAGAAGAAAGGGAGGGGGGAAGTTTGAGATGAAAGGATAAAGAGAAAGAACAAAAGAGCAAGAAAAAAAAACAGAGGAAGAGGAAGCTAAAAAAAAGGCGAAAGGGAGAGAGAGAGAGTGGAAGAGAGACAGAGAGAGAGTAAGAGAAAACAGGCAAAGAGGGGTGGGAAGCAATAGATTGAGAGACCATTTGGACATGGCTGTAAGTAACATCATGTAACCTATGCGTGGACATTACGTCTCCGGCCTGAATGACCACTCATTAACCAGGTTTCTAACCATCGGTCAAGGACAGAGATTACACAGTCAGAGAAATCCGCCCTGGCCCCACAACACATATGATGGCTTGAATGCCTCCATTGCACATCTATACAGTACATTCCACCTGTACATACATTATCCTTAATACTTGTACATTTTCTGCCCTCTTCTATACTTCTGGTTAGATGCTGACTGCATTACGTTGTACTGTGCTTGTTCCGTTCAATGACACTAAAAATGAATCTAATCTAATTTAATGATTGCTGTCCAGTAGCAGCATAGTGGCTAGCAAAGGTGTGGTCGAGTATTCCTGAGCAGACAATGACTCTATGAAAGCTTCTCTCAACTTGTTCATCAAAGTCTTCTTAAAATGTTATTAGAGATGCGATTAACATTCTTTACATTGCACTGAACTTTAACGGTTAATGCTCTAAGCATACAGCGATTGCAATTGCTTGAAAAAAGGTGATTCTGAACTGCTGATTTAGTTGGATCTGGTATGTGACTCTATAAGTTTGACATCATTACCATAGCACAATATGATAAACTTTCCCTGAAACACTTTAATCTAACCAAGGTTAATACACGTGGGAATTCGGGGAAAGTTTCCAGAATGATAACCCAGTCTTCATGGTCAACATTAGATAATTCAGCTGCTGAAAATCTAGCGGACAGTCATGACGCCGGTCAGGCAACATTTTGTTTTAATTCACATATGAAACAAATACAAAGGGAGAGACAGAGGACGAGGGGATATGAGAGATAAGGAAAATGGCAAAGGGAGCATGTAGGAGAAAGACTGTAAGAGAGATGGCAGAGACCAGAGAAAGAAAAAAGAGAAAAACAATAATGTGATGATAAGGATTTATCTTTCTTTAGTACTGTAAACATACCTTATGTTTCCCGTAAACTGTGTATCATAGAGACACAGAAAACAAGTAATAGAAGAAAGAAACACTGATGCTGTAAGAAAGAAACAAGCAAAGAAAAAAAAGAAAGCCAGAGAGAGAAAGAAACATAATTGGGAGACTGTCTACTGTAGATTGAGTTTGGTTAGAACCTGAGGGGAAGACAGACCTGATCTGAAATCCCCACGACTACTGACCTCTGATAGATACCATACTGATATCATCATAACTACCAACTCTTATGCAGTTACCTTCGTATATCACCACAACTACTGACTCTGGACTCCTGATTAACACCTTTCTGATGTCCAATGTCTCCTCATTAATAACCTTCCTTCCATGACTCTGGCTTTAAAGACTTACGATAATGCAGCACCTCAGTGAAGCATGCTCCAAGGTCACTATAAATTGGTTGTTCCCACACCGCCGTGTGAATATACAGCTCTGGAAAATATTAAGAGACCATTGCACCTTTTTCTTTCCTTTCCAAAAAATTCAAAAAGGAAGTTTTCGTCTGTGGAACGGAAGGGTGTAAAATTAAGATATCACTGCAAATTAAACGCTTCTGTTCCTCACTCAAAACGTTCCTCTTAAGTTTCTCCAGAGCAGTATACAGTACATACAGGTATTTTCTAGTAACTAAATACTGTAACCATTCTGTGCAATGCAATCATCTGTGTGCAAGTGCGGTATTGTGCGTACAGATGCTGTCTCCTAATTCGATTTTCCAGTTGTTGCAGCATTTTTTTGCTGTAGCACACTGGGTCAAGGTAAGATAGGGCATCTGTAGGACAACATTCAAAAGGAAATATACTGGATAATTAGCTGGTTGGGATTTATGAGTCATAGTGAATATTGAGATCTCTTTTTGGTATGCATACGCAGCACCACAGTAAACCACAATAAGTATCAGGGTCAATATCCTGTCTATGTTTGTCCGTCGTTGATTGCAGCCCAGGACTCAGTTTCCCTGGAATCAATTTAGATGTTGTTATCTGGGATTAGAAGAGTTTCGAGCCGCCGGCTGGAGAGGAAAGACACTGATGTCTAACGAGGCACTGAGAGTGGGCAGGAATGGGGCACTGTGGAGTGTGATAGGAAATAATCATCAGGGAGGGGGACTGCATGCGCCCAGTAACGTCATCCCTCACCCTTCATGTAGCACACACACACACACACACACACAACACAACACACACATACACACAACACACACACACACACACAACACACACACACACACACACACACACACACACAACACATCACATCAAGCGTTTCAGAGCGAACATTCTCTGAACTCTGTGTGACCCTGTAATATGATTGGAGGCCCAGTGTCCCAGCAGTACTACGTCTACACGCACACACAAACACACGTACGCGTGCACCCTCAGAACCTCGGGACATCCGCAGTCCAAATGGCTTTTCCTTTGCCCTGGCATGTTCCGCCTTGCTTTTTTTAACTGTATATTTTACAATACCTCACAGATTTAGACGATAAAATTGTCTCCATCTAATCTCTCACGCTTATTTCAAACTTCTACACTGTGAAGTACTTCAAGCTTCTTCTGTGGGCGTGTCTGTCTGTGGGGATGGGTTTGTCAATAGCGGTGTTTGACTGTGGGTGTGTCTGACTTTAGGCGTGTCAGTATGTGGGTGTGTTCTAAAATTCACTGTAGCTCTACTCTGATGTAACGGCACCCTCGTTCAGTTGTGCCAGAGTGCGGAAAAATGTATTAACGCCTTAAAGTTTTTGAAAGAAGCTAGCAATCTATCCAACTGTAGACATTTCTCCTAGGTGCTTAACTTTTGTCCAAACACTTGAACAAAACACCACTCCTTGACCAGCACATCCGAGATCCACTCCAAACGCCCGAAGAGGAGAACACTCAGACATCGTCACTCTGAAACCCTTCACATTCATCACATTCAACAGTGGTCGAACAGAAGCAGTGATGATTCATCCAGTTTTTTGTATTTTTAGTCTCTATACAGCTCTCTCACACTTGTCCTCTCACATTCATGTCACTCCCCATCTCCGTCTCCCTATTTTATTCCTCTCTCCCTGTATTGTTTGCTCTCTATCTCTCCCCGCCCCTCTTCTATCTGTGCTGCTGTGTTTGTCAATCGCAGTAATTAACAACAAAATGAGCGTCCTCTTCCAGGACACGCGTTGTGCCATACCCACTAAGCATCTGTTGTTTCCTCTAAGCATCATTGAACTCCCCCTGTAGAGTGGCTGCTGTGTTTTATGTTTATGTTCACAGAATGATCGTTTTAACTAGAGTGGCTGCTGTGTTTTATGTTTATGTTCACAGAATGACTGTTTTTACTAGAGTGGCAATGGTGTTTTATGTTTTTATTCCTAAAATGACTGTTTTGAACAGAGTGGCTGTTGTGTTTAATGTGTTTACTATTGAGTCACTAGAGTGGCTGCTGTGTTTTGTGTTTTTACTATGTGACCTGTGTTATATCTACACTGAACAAAATTATAAATGCAACAGTTGTTTTTGACCCCATTCATCATGAGCTAATGTAAAAGATCAAATACTTTGTACACGAAAGGCCTATTTCAACTATTGTTCACAAATCTGTCTAAATCTGTGTTAGTGAGCGCTTCTCCTTTGCCGAGATAATCCATCCACCTCATAGGTGTGGCATATCAAGATGCTGATCAGATAGCATGAGTATTGCATAGGTGTGCCTTAGGCTGGCCACAATAAAAGGCCACTCAAAAATGTGCAGTTCCATCAGACCACACAATGCAACAGATGTCGCAATTTTTGAGGGAGCATGCATTTGGCATGCTGACTGCAGGAATGTCCACCAGAGCTGTTACCCGTGAATTGAATGTTAATTTCTCTACCATAAGCCATCTCCAAAGGCGTTTCAGAGAATTTGGCAGCGCATCCAACTGTCCTACCAACCGCAGACTACGTGTAACCACACCAGCCCAGGATCTCCACCTCCAGCATCTTCACCTCCAAGATCGTCTGGGACCATCCACCTGAACAGCTGCTGCAACAATTGGTTTGCATAACCAAAGCATTTCTGCACAAACTGTCAGGAACCGTCTCAGGGAAGCTCATCTGCATGCTTGTCGTCCTCATCGAGGTCTCGAACTGACCGTAGTTCGTCGTCCTAACCGACTTGAGTGGGCAAATGCTCACATTCGATGGCGTCTGGCACTTTGGAGAGGGGTTCTCTTCACGGATGAATCCTGGTTTTCACTGTACATGGCAGATGGCAGGCGTGTGTGGCGTCGTGTGGGTGAGTGGTTTGCTGATGCCACCGTGGTGGATCGAGTGGCCCATGGTGGCGGTAGGGTTAAGGTATTGGCAGGCGTGTGTTATGGACAAAGAACACAGGTGCATTTTATTGATGGTATTTTAAATGCACAGCGATACCATGACGAGATCCTGAGACGCATTTGTGTGCCACTAATCTACGACCATCACCTCATGTGGCAGCATGATAATGCATGGGCCTAGATTGCAAGGATCTGTACACAAATCCTGGAAGCTGAAAAAATCTGAGTTCTTGCACTGCCAGCATAGTCATCGGACATGTCACCCATTATGCATGTTTGGGATAATCTGGATCGACGTGTACGAAAGTGAATTCCAGGTTCTGCCAATATCCAGCAACTTCGCACAGCCATTGAAGCCGTGTGAATCAACATTCCACAGGCCACAATCAACCACCTGATCAACTCTATGTGAAGGAGACGTGTTGCACTGCGTGAGGCACTGACTGGTTTTCGGACCCACCACCCGATACAGTAAAACTGTACAATCGATTGATTGTCTATTTCAAATCTCCTTCCAGCTGAGGAGTCCCACCTTGCAATCCAATCATTGGTTAAGAAGACAAAACAAGACCAATTTGAGCCAATTATAACAAAGTTCTCAAAGAAACCACATGCTGCACGCCTAAACCTCAAGTTGTTAGGCATTGTGATTGGCGTTGATATGTCAGAACATATGGTAAGGTAGCTTAAATGAGGTGAGATGGCATGGTTTAGGAGGAGCATTGAAATGTGATATTCTCTGCGTTTTGTCAAGCATTGCCTTATTATGCAGTATTCTTCAGATCCAGCATGTTGGGCTGCTGCTTGTTCTGTTAATCCCACTCATTCACATCCTCACCCTGGCAATTAGGCTGATCTGGAGGCTGGTGGGAATAGGTTGGGAGGTGTGGAGGTGTGTGTGTCTGTGTGTGTGTGTGTGTGTGTG
>JACXGJ010016544.1:0-12126 GCA_016801105.1 Esox niger
CGTCTGACCAGCTACACTGACTCTACTGAACACCTGACCCGTCTGACCAGCTACACTGACTCTACTGAACACCTGACCCGTCTGACCAGCTACACTGACTCTACTGAACACCTGACCCGTCTGACCAGCTACACTGACTCAGCCGGCCTGCAATTGAAAGTGAGGGTCTCCCATGTAAGAGGGAGCTGTGGCTGGATTCAAACCCAGGTCTCCCATGAGAGAGGCTGTGTCTCTATCCACTACACCATAAAACACCACAAAGCATGTTAGCATTGGAAGAGCATCTCCGCCTTAGAGATGCTTTTTGTCACTCAGTGACAATACGCCGTTTGAATATTTAGCTTTCACCATTCTGCATTGTGTTTAACTGACCAACGTTTCTTACTAAGTTTACCTCCACCACAGATAACGTTTATGAACTGGCTGTTTTAACAGCGTATTAGTCAGTAATAGGCTTACTAGTATCTATTAACTTACTACTTAGAATAGTCATAAAAACAGAGCAATTTGTAGTGAGACTGAATATGAACTAGGTGATCTGTCCTTGGTGATTACCCCAAAAAGCATGCATGGATGCGTACTTGGAAAATGCACCAGAAATAGAAGCAAAATAACCATAAACAGTTTTATTTTAGGATTTTTATAACTTTTTCTATCCGTTCAAAAAAAGTCGAAAGGAAGGTTTTGAGTGAGGAACAGAAGGGTTAAAATTAACCGCCCGCAGCAAATTGAAAGCTTCTGTTCCTCACTCAAAACTCTCCTGGTAAATTATTTAGGTGAAGAAAGAAAAAGTTGCAGGGTCTCATAATGTTGTCTGGAGCTGTATATTAACATTGCCTGTACAGATACTATGACCTGCTGCTACTATTGCAGCTATCAGAGTATATTAAGTTCAGTATCTTTTTTTAAATGTGCATGAATTTTCTATTCTCCAAGTCCCCCTCTGAAATCAAACAGCATCGTTGTGGTCATGTCCTATTCCTCTGGCCCTGTTTGCAGATGTACACAGCATTCTGCTCTAGCGGATTATCCCTCCACCCTGTTCTGTGCCTTGCCGCTGGATAGAAACACACCCTACGGAGGAGGTCTAAGCAGGCAATCAGTCACAGGGAGTGATGGTGGAGGTGAAATGTAAGTAAACTGTGTGAGTGCGAGAGGTCTCTGCCAGGTTAGCTACCAGATGCTGATGCTAGGTGCCAACAGGCGGGCATGATTCATTAAGATGGCAGAGTGAATTCATTGGCTCTCTCTGATGGCTGCTACGTTTACTCTGGCCAGAAGGCCTCTCTCCCTACTTCTCCCTTCTCGCCCTTTCTCCCCATCTCTCGCTCTATGCCCAGACCCCTCTCAATCAGGGACTACCGCCAGCTGGGACACGTCCCAATTAATTACACAAGGAAAGGCGGAACGACAGGAGAGGGGGAAGAAAAATAAAGAAATAAAATAAAGTAGCATTGAGAATAGGACCATGGGGAGTCCGTGGTATTAGAGAAAGGAAAACTGTTCCCTCTCAGCAGCAGATTATGAAAACATTAAGCAACAATTACTGTAATGAGAGGTATTGAAGCGGCGAGGTACCAGACAAGCAGCGTGCATCTGGCCGCTGCATCTGGTTGGTTAATGCAGAGCTGGAGCCGGCGCCATCAGAGACTACACTGGGTGGAGCCACAAATGAAAAGGCCGGAGGGGGAGGCGGGACTGAAGAGGCGGGAGTGAAAGGTGGGAGGGGAGCAGGAGCAGAAGGCAAGAGGGGGGCGGGACTGAGAGGCGGGAGGGAGAGGCAGTCCATTCTATTCTCTGTATGTTCAGGGATTGGAGAATAGCAGGATGGTTGGGGGATATGGTGTGACAGTCTAGGGACCGCTGGGTTGTAAATTATGAAATGTATTGGCGGATTCAGATATTTACAAAAAGTTCAAGGTCCCCCAATAAATAGCAGTCTGTTACTAGTCCAATATCCCAACTAAAAAGCAGTCTGTTACTAGTCCAATATCCCCACTAAAAAGCAGTCTGTTACTAGTCCAAGGTCCCCACTAAAAGCAGTGTTACTAGTCCAAGGTCCCCACTAAAAAGCAGTCTGTTACTAGTCCAATATCCCAACTAAAAAGCAGTCTGTTACTAGTCCAAGGTCCCCACTAAAAAGCAGTCTGTTACTAGTCCAAGGTCCCCACTAAAAAGCAGTCTGTTACTAGTCCAAGGTCCTCACAAAAAAGCAGTCTGTTACTAGTCCAAGGTCCCCACTAAAAAGCAATCTGTTACTAGTCCAAGGTCCCCACTAAAAGCAGTCTGTTACTAGTCCAAGGTCCCCACTAAAAAGCAGTCTGTTACTAGTCCAAGGTCCCCACTAAAAAGCAGTCTGTTACTAGTCCAAGGTCCCCACTAAAAAGCAGTCTGTTACTAGTCCAAGGTCCCCACTAAAAAGCAATCTGTTACTAGTCCAAGGTCCCCACTAAAAGCAGTCTGTTACTAGTCCATTTACAAAACAAAAAAATGAGTTTGTGACAAAGCGATTTGTTCTATTATACATTCATCAAACGAAACATACATGTATTCAGTCATTTACAAACGTAGGAATGCATCACATTCCCGCATAGCATTTTAGCTTGACATATACAGAACAAAGTTGGCTACATCATATGTACGTATATACGCTGAACGACATTCTGTACAAACCAGACATACCTCGCTTGGCATACCAAGGTAAAACAAAAAAAAGTGCTTGATGACTTTAGCGAAAACCTTTATAGCCAATGTCGGCGAGAAAATGTGTCGTTCTGTTGGTAAAGGCGTGAAATAAATGCACGCTTCTAGAAAACGAGAACTAATTAAACTCTGAACTCCTGGTGACCTTAATGATCTCACAGCATGACTGATAGTAGCCAATGAATGTGTGGCAATTACTATACCTATCTAAAATCTGAAGTAAATTATGTGTGTGGGTATACATGTGTATGACTAAAGTAGTCTTTATTTTAGAACTAAGGTTAGACTATTCCAATGTATGTGGACATATACGGTCCGGCCAATGTTTAAACAGGATGCTGGGGACTGGGAGCCAACTTCTCTTCCCAGTTTATTCAAAGATTACAATCTCATAGTATCTCCAGTTAATTTCCCCTAGAAACATGAGGCTGACTCTTGGAATCGTCCTTTGAGATGTTTTGCCAAGCCTTTTCTGCAGCCTCTTTGACCTGTTGCTTGTTTTGTGGAGTTTCCGACTTAAGTTTTTCTAAAGAGATTGTATATTTACAAAGCATATATTTTTGCCATTTAAATTGCTATGTTAATTTTTTATCAATTATATTTTAATCGAATGTATGAAAAGCAGGTCAACATAACACTAATACTTGAAAAAAATTCATTAACAATTAACACGTTATTTAACACTGTTTTTAAATGATTTTGCAGTTATAATTGAAAACCTTAAGAAAGTATTATGTAACACCTTCATGTGTCACAGTCAAGAAGGCAGGACACAGGCGCATAGAGATGCCTAGAGGGCCCCAGACTGGACCTGACAGAACCCCCCTCCCAAGGTGCAGGCTCCAGGGCACCAGAGTGGGGGCTCAGACAACCCCTCTGGGGGTGGTAGCAAGGGCCCCTTTCCAAAACACTCTGGAGGCGGTGGTGGCATTGGCTCGTCATCCCGCCCTTTGGGGATGGCAGTAGGGGTTCTGGGCTGGGAACCGACGAGCAGGAACGGGAAGTACCTTTCTGAATCCTTTTTATACTCTATCCACAAATATATTATAAGCATAGTTGTAGGTGTTGAACTTACAGTAGACCAAGAGGCAGATGACCCCAGCCAGGAGGCCGAAACACAGCACTCCCAGACACACTGCTGCAACCACAAAGGGTTTCTTCCCGGTCTCATCAGAACCTGACAGGCAGAAATATTCTGATAACAACAATAATATATACTGCCTGCATGTCTTCTCTAAGAATATGTTTTAAATACCCTTGTGCTCATAAATTTGTATACCCTGGTAGAAATTATTAAATGTTGGCATTAATATTGAAAATATGACTGATCATTTACCCTTTTATTTAAGGGTAATAAATGAAGCCATTTATTATGACATAGTTGTTTGGTTCCTTTTTAAATCATAATAATAACAGATGACCCTGAACAAAAGGTTACAAACTTTAAATGTTTGGCCTTTTTATAGACACACAAGGTGACACACACAGGAGAAAATGGCAATTAAAGGTGAATTTTCCACACCTGTGGCTTTATAAATTACAATTAGTGTCTGTGTATAAATAGTCAATGAGTTTGTTAGCTCTCACGTGGATGCACTGTGCAGGCTGGATACTGAACTATGAGGAGCAGAAAAGGACTGTCAAAAGACTTGCAAAACAAGGTAAGGCAACTTTATAAAGAAAAGGATATAAAAAGATATCCAAAGCCTTGCAAATGCCAGTCAGTACTGTTCAATCATAATTCTGGGATTTCTTGATACCAAGCCAAGGTCAGTTAAACCAAGAAAGCTTTTAGCCAAAACTGCCTGAAGAATTGTTTGGGAACCAAAGAAAAACCCACAGGTAACCTCAGGGGAAATACAGGCTGCTCTGGAAAAAGACAGTGTGGTTGTTTCAAGGTCCACAAAAATGACGATACATGAACATAAATGAGCTGCATGGTCAAGTTGCCAGAAAGAAGCCTTTACTGTGCCAATGCCACTAAAAAGCCCAGTTACAATATGCCCCAAAACACCTTGACACGCCTCACAGCTTCTGGCACACTGTAATTTGGAGTGAAAAGACCAAAATAGAGCTTTATGGTCACAACCATAAGCGCTATGTTTGGAGAGAGGTCAACAAGGCTTATAATGAACAGAATACCATCTCCACTGGGAAGCAAGGTGCTGGCTAGAAAGATGAATGCAGCATGTTATCTGAAAATACTGCCATAAAAATGTCATTCTTCTGCATGAAAGCTGCGCATGGGACGCTCTTGGACCTTCCAGCAGACAATGACTCTAAGCACAAGGCCAAGTTGACCCTCCAGTGGTTACAGCAGAAAGAGGTGAAGGTTCTGGAGTGGCCATCACTGTCTCCTGACCTTAAAATCATCAAGCCAGTCTGAGAAGATCTCAAACATGCGGTTCATGCAGGACAACCAAAGACTTTGCATGACCTGGAGGCATTTTGCCAAGACGAATGGGCAGCTATACCACCTGCAAGAATTTGGCGCCTCATAGACAACTATTACAAAAGACTGCATGCTGTCATTGACACTAAAAGTGGTAATACACAGTATTAAGAACTCAGGATATGCAGACTTTTGAACTGTAACTTGAATATATTTTGGTAAACAACCAAAATAACAGAACTTGTGTCAGTGTCCAATTATTTCTGGACCGAACTGTATACAGTATATATATATATATATATATATGTTATGTTATCTAACTATGTCATTAGTCATACACTCTGTTCACTGTTCTCCATTGGTGGATTGTAACATTATTAAACATTCACAGGTAAACAATACAATTCTATGACTCCAGAGTAGCCTGTCCTTATGGTAAAATGTGGTAATATTTGTCACTGTGGATATTACCAATATTTTTCCAGTATGCTCTTGTCACTTTCTACATTAGCACATTTTTATATATCCATTTATAGGCATTACAACATTTATTTACATACGGTCTATATTCCCATTTTGTCATTATTTGAAATAGACTTGAGGCAATATTGTAATGTACATTTTGTATATTCTGTTATTATTTTGGCTTTGTATATTTCTTAATTACCACTTAGATGTTGCGTGCCACATCCACGTCCCGTTCACGTCACGCCCACGTCACGCCCACGTCACGTCTACGTCACATCCACGCCACATGTTCAGAATGCTGCATGTTTTTCAGTGCATTTGACAAATAAAATAGTTAGACTTTTGACTTTGATTTTGAATCTGATTGATGTGGCACAAACAGACTTGTAGACAAGCTACTCTATTGGCCAAGCTATGACAGCTTTGTCATAAATTTAAAATGGCCTCATTAATGAAATTGCAAAATCATAATGTTTCCAACCATGAGCTCCAGTTTGGAAATAATATGTTTTTGTGTTTATTTTAGGGGTTTTATTGAACTGCTGAGACTATTGTTGAAGACGCAACGGTTTCATTTTCAGGTAACCAAGTGCTTCCTACCTTGCAAGCAGAGACAGTGTGTGAGAGATTCTCTTTTCTACTTTTGTTCTTCTCTTCTACGTACCTGCTCATATGTTGAACCTGGTGTGTAATTCATAATATTTTGGTGAAAAGTAATATTTGAAAAGTATACAGAGGCTTCATTAGTGGCTGAATAATAAACCATTGGACGGTGGAAAACACACCTCTCAGAATTCCCATCTACCACAATGTCTGCATAAAATGTATTATACTACACTTTTCATATATTTAATGAATAACTGAAAAAAATCACCATCACCACCAAGTACCACTACCCCCTCCTGTTGGTGCCATCTGCCATAGAAGAACTCCGCAGGGCTTGGTTCTTTACAACACTGGAACTGAGGAGTGCTTACAACATGGTCTGCTCCGGAGATGAATGGAAAACAGCCTTCAGGATGACGTCTGGTGACTATGAGAACTTGGTTGATGCCCTATGGTCTGGCTAACACCCCTTCTCTAGTCCTATGGTAACATTGTATTTCGGGACTTGCTTGGATGCCAGACATGTGGTCCAATTACGTCTCGGTCAACTCAACCTCCTCAGATGATATTGCTCATGAATAGAGATGGTTCTACTAGAGAACCATCTCTACGTGAAGGTGGAGAACTGACAGTCCCACCTGGACATTGTTTCCCTCCTGGGGTTTTAGATGAACCCCTAAGGTGTCCTCATGGTGGTGAAGGGGTTTTTAATGCAGCAATGAACCCACAGCAAGCAAGGTTATTTCCCTTGTTTCCAACTCATCTTGTCACCCGTGTTCCACAGACGTCTGAACTGACAGAATTCCATAGAGACCTTTGTCCAGCATGGTCCCATAACCCCAAATCGGTGCTCCTGTTGTGTTGGACGTGGATGTGGGTGTCAACCTGCACAGGCCCCCTGTCTACCTGGATGCATGCATGTCCCCATGGAGATGCATGTCCCCATGGAGACAGTCTATTAACCTGGGTGCATTCAACACGCTTCGCCAGACTTCCAGGTTTGTCTCCACAAGTACTGGTGGCACACCTTGGCACGGGATGTTGCCGATTACGTCCAGTCCCCTGACTGACTCCACCACTCTTCCACTGGGCTGACAACATTCCAGCGCATTCTGGGATACCAGCTACCCATGGCACCTTGTATAATGAGCCAGACTGATGCCCATGTGTTGGACAAGTGGTTCCAACATGAATATTTAATGTTATCCCCACGTCCATTCCATTCAGCTAGTGTGTTTTGAGGTGGGATTCTGGATACTCTGATTGAAAACGCTACCAAAATGCAACAACTTAATGATAGTTCATGATTGTTGTTTATTGAACTCAAGTGAAACTAAAATGGCTCTACATAATAAAACAAATTATTGCCTGTATATTAAAATAATGGTAGAAGGTGCTAAAATTACAAAGATAGACCTACATTTAATATTAGTCCTGTATTATAACAGGAAAAACATTTAAATTGAGAAAACGCAGGAAATGTCTCTATTGCTACATGATGTGGGTTATATTTCTTGTGTGTTATGTTTACTTGTTTATTTATTCAACAGGGCATTTAATATCAGCAAGACATAAAAGAGGAAAAAGAGAACAAATGCTAGCTGTTTTAGACATGATATGTTTTCAATATAATAAATAAACAGTCATTCTGATATCACCTTTTCCAATGTTTCATCACACTAAAATGACAATACATGATACTATACTACAATAATATACTACACAATACATGATACTAAACTACAAATAAATACTACACAATACATGATACTATACTACAATAAAATAATACACAATACATTATACTATACTACAATAATATACTACACAATACATTATACTATACTACAATAATATACTACACAATACATGATACTATACTACAATAATATGCTACACGATACATGAAACTATACTACAATAATATGCTACACAATACATGATACTATACTACAATAATATACTACACAATACATGATACCGTACTACAATATTATACTACACAATACATGATACCATACTACAATATTATACTACACAATACAATCAATCAATCAATCAAATGTATTTTATAAAGCCCTTTTTACATCAGCATTTGTCACAAAGTGCTTTCACAAAACACCGGCCTTAAACCCCAGGGAGCAAACAACAGTATAGATAAAATTCAGTAGCTAGGAAAAACTCCCTAAGAAGGTAGAAATGTAGGAAGAAACCTAGAGAGGAACCAGGCTCCGAGGGGTGACCAGTCCTCTTCTGGCTGTGCCGGATGATCATATTAAGAGTCCAAATTGTAATAATTTTTAGATGCATGTGGGCTGAGCCCAGAGTCTATTTAAACCTAGTCCAGATCGGAGGCATGACCAGATGGACAAGGACAAGGACACTACACAATACATTATACTATATTACAATAATATACTACACAATAAGTGATATAATACTACTAAAACTAAATTTGTTATCAAATGTTTTTATGAGCCATATATGTTTTAAAGTCTAGCTGTTGAAATGTTTTGAATACAGCTCTGGAATATGTTTAGAGGCCACAGCAAAATTATCATTTTCTCTGGTTTTACTATTCATGGGTACGTGTTTGAGTAAAGGAACATTTTTGTTTTATTTTATATTACTCCCAAATTCCAAATAGAAATATTGTTATTCAGGGTATTTATTTATGTAGAAAATAACAATTGGTCAAAATAACCCCAAAATATGTTTTCAGACCAAATTAATATTCATTTTTCAACAACAGAATACTAATGTTTTAACTTAGGAAGAGTTCAGAAATCAATATTTGGTGTAATAACCCAGATTGGGTTACTTTATGCCACTCCTGGCACAACAATTCAAGTAGCTTGGCTTTGTTTGATGGCTTGTGACCATCTATCTTCTTCTTGTTCAAATTCCAGTGGTTTTCAATGGGGTTCAGGTCTGACATTGGGCAGCCCATGACAGGGTGTTGATCTGGTGGTCCTCCATCCACACCTTGACTGACTGTGTTGGAATTTAACAGACACTGGAATAGAATGGCTGCCGTAGAGATGCTGATTTAAGACAAATAAGGAGTAGTCTCTTAAGTTTTTCCAGAGCTGATTAATATATAAACAACAAAATAAAATACAGGACAAACAGGAACAGCCAGCCCTGAAAAGAGGAACTGACAGTTTTTGTGTGTATTTTCAGTTTTTGTAACTACCTAGTTATATGCTTACAATGCTAACACCTTTACAATGCTGTCATCCACTTTCCTACTAGCAGTTCTCAAAACACTTGCCTGGTTAAGTAACTACAAAATAAATAAATGTGAAGTGGCTCTCAAAAACATTTCCTGGATTTCGTGGAAAGCTTGAGGGTAAAGAGAGGAAAATGGCTGCAGCAAAGTACAGAGAAAATCTGGAAGGATCCTGCAGAAGTCTACAAGAACCCATTTCACATTCTCAACTGATTCTCGAACCAACTGAGAATGTGGAAAGAGTTGAGAATGGCTGCCAATCAAATGTCTCCATCCAACTTGGTGGAGTTTGAACAGAAGAGACCGGTCTATTAACGTATTGGGTAACCGACTAGAAAAGCTATCTGAATAACTGAATTTATATATCTTGGGAGTGTTTTACTTGTGAAAGGAGGACTGCCAAGAGGAGAAGATGTAGATATTGGAAACAGTATTCCTAGAAGAATATGAATAAAATAAACACACATTTCAATCCTACGATGTTTGAAGACAGCAAGAATAGCAGCTGCTTCAGAGGCATCTTGTCTGTTTTGATAAGAATCGTCTGTAAATCTCCACACAGCTTTTGCTCTTTGCCTCTTCCACTCATTATTAGAGCAGCAATTTAGGCTGTCATTAGCATTTTCACATAATATACCATTTGGTTTCACCAGTGATGGAGTGGATTATATCACGGTAACGGTAATGTTTTTAGAATTGACAGATATTTTCCCATTCAAGTCTGTCAGTGTTGTGCTAGGTGACATGTTGGTCAACATCCATAATGAACAGATAAGGAAAGTGGGGGTGATAATTAGAAATTGAGAAAAGCCTTTTTCGGCTTTAGGTTGCTTAAATCGACACGCCGCTGGTCATTTCAATGTTTTTTAGCATTGATGTTTGTTTTTCTTGCAATATTTAATACACAGTGTCACAGATGCTTTTAACTACCACGCACTGACAAACAAAATGTTTGTCATGTTCCACAGACAGCAGGATTACTACTGGATAAAGTATATGCCCATACTAGGACGTCTCGGGAATGAATGAAAATGGTGGTTCAAAAAAGAAATGGGTTTCTAAAAGAGGGATACACAGAAGTCGGCATCGGTTTCTGTGTGTTTGTTTGTGTGTGTAAGAGAGTGAAGAGGCAGTGTTGGTTGGGGGGGTGCAGGCAGCAGGAGTGGGGGATTTTATCACAACACTAAAGATGTTTACAGGGGTTTTTCAAAACATTGTTGGACTGATTATTCAAGTTCATTGTGCTCATTTTACTATGTGATCAATGCACCTGGTGAATAGACAAACCCGTCCGTACATGAGCTGTGTGTACTGTTCATGGTGGCTGTCACGTTTCTGGGTAAGCAGGACGTCAGGATGACAGAATTGACGGATCAACTATGGTTTTAATGAAAATAAACTAGGACACGCGAGAAAATAACAGGAATCAGGCAAGACAAACACAATGACCCAACAAAGGCCGAACAGAACTGGGGAGGCGAAATAAGGAGATAACAAGACACAGGTGAAAACAATAACAAAAAAAGGTCAAGCTACATTCAAGAATGAAATGATGAACAAAAATCTAACAGAACGGGTTACAATCAAGAGACAGAAACCAGAAAACACCTAGTCTAGAAGTGGGGAATGTTGTTACCTTCACTGGATTCCAACCCAGTTCTCCCACATAGAAGCCATGTTTTAACCAGTACACCACTGAGCCATATATCTGACCACTGTCGGTATAGCTGTCAGATCATTTTGACACCCATTAACCTCACACCAAGTATATTTCACTGGATACTATAAAGCACTGTGTTAAACTGACTAACATATCTTATTAAGTTCACCTCCATCAAAATCCTAATGCGTAATTTGCTTTAATTGTGACGAGACTCGAACACAGGACCTCTTGAGTTAGTCAAACCTCAAATAAGGCTTATAAACCCCAAATGTAGCTTTCGTACAGGCTGGTGACAAATAAAATAAATAAATAAAATGTCTAAGTAAAGTGTTGGGTCACATGCCGCCAGAAAAGATTCAATGTGTCCTTATTTTATGAATCTCTTGCCATCTCTGGAAAGACAGAACACCATTCTTCCAATAGATATTCCCTCATTTTGTGATTTAATGGTGGTGGAGGAAGCTGTTTTTCACATAGATCCTTTCCTCTTGCCATCTTGATCACAGATCAAGGTCAACTGGGTCTGTTCAGCATTTGATTTATGCCACAGAGCCTGGCAGGATGGTCATTTCTTAATGGTATCATCTAGCACACCTGTGTGGAAGCATCTGCATTTATTATGATCCTCAACTCGTTTATTCAAATGTTTCCTTAAGTTTGTCACCTGTGTTGGTGCACGTGCACGTGTGCGTGTGCGTGTGACTGGGACCTTGATTAGAGGCAGCAGGTCTAAACTATGGAAGCATCGTTAGATGAATGTTTAAGTGACTTTCATTTTTGTAAAAAATATACGGACTTTTCATCACATATTAGACTCCAGTTATTCAATGCACTGCTCCTCAAATGGAAGAAAACACTGTATTAGACTCCAGTTATTCAATGCACTGCTCCTCAAATGGAAGAAAACACTGTATAAGACTCCAGTTATTCAATGCACTGCTCCTCAAATGGAAGAAAACACTGTATAAGACTCCAGTTATTCAATGCACTGCTCCTCAAATGGAAGAAAACACTGTATAAGACTCCAGTTATTCAATGCACTGCTCCTCAAATGGAAGAAAA
>JACXGJ010016545.1:0-12189 GCA_016801105.1 Esox niger
ACACACACACACACACACACACACACACACACATACACACAAACACACACAGGTCCCCTCATTCTTTTTGTCCTTGTTGAAACTCCTCTCTCCATTTTGACAGTCCCATCATTTGCTCATATCTGCCTGTCTGTCACTCTGTCCATTAGTCAGTCTGTATATCTGTCTTCATGTCTCTGTCCGTCCTTCTCTGTCTGTCTGTCTGTCTCTCTCTACCTCCCTGTCCTCTTCATGATAGGTTTCCATTGCCTCCCAATTACCAGAGGTCGTTATATCCCCACAATGACAGACTCCGTCCGGAGATAATTCCAGCCGCGGCCCCCATTTCAAACTCCATTACATTTCAAAGCAACATTAGTCAACGGGGCAGAGGAGAGAATTCCAATGGAGACAGGAAACTAAAGACACGAAGAACACAGTGAGGTATAGATGACAAACAGACAGGAGCCGAGTTTGGTTCTGTTCCAACTGAGGAGACTATCAACCTTCCACCCATCTCCCTCTGTCGGGAGAGAGGAGGAAAAAGAGACGCTGTGTCAGGCATCGCCTGGGTAATTTCATTAAACGTTGTTCTCAGGGGGCTTAATGTGGACCCTTTGTACAGGCGTCCTACTCTGTGCCTGACAGGATTAAAGCCCCTAAATGACTCTTTAATTTGAAAATGAATTCAACTCTGTAATTGGCTTCCCATTGAAACTATTGGAGCTCTACATCCCAAAACTGCTTTTTTTTACGATTATTGTTCGTCTGCATGTCATGACTGCTACCTCCCAAGTTTGGGGGATCTGAGTGTATATGTGTGCGTCCGTGTGTTGAGGTGTGTGATTTGCTTTATAGGAGGAAAATAAGTAGTTAATGAGGAAAAGAAAGGGCAGCTAGCACCTGGACACCTCTTCGGATTTCCCATCACCCCTAGCGCAATAAGTCCCGGCTCATCAGACTTTGTCTTTCGTTTTAACACATGCACACACACCCACACACATAAAGACAGCGCTCATTTCCCTGATTCCTCCAATGTTAGGGAACACTTAACACGAGTCAGAGGGACTAGAGATACAGCTGCTACTTTTAATCCTCCATATCCTATCCAACCATTCCATCCGCAGCTTTACGACCATGCAGACCAGCCCCGGAGCTGGCTAAATGAGCCCACTGCAGGACACAAGCCCTCCATCTGAACAAATGCCTCAGGGCGAAATCAACTGGAATGTGAAACAAAATGAATCTATGAAAAAAAGGGAACACAAAAGCCCAGAATAAAATCCCCTGTTGGCTTGATTTTTTTTCAAAAACCGAACGGAGGAATGTGAAAAGACTGCTGGAAAGCTTGCTGTTCTTTGCAATGTGATGTATCCCCTTTCTACTACTATTTCTCCATCCATGTTGGTGAGAAAGAAGCAGAGATCCATCCAGGCATCTATATCACCCCTCCACTCCCTTCACCTGGCTTGGAACCCTCGTCCACGGATCCGTTGTAGACCTGGTTCTTGAACTCCGGCCGGTTGTCGTTCATATCTATGACATAGATGTACAGGTCTATGGGGCTCTCCACTCGTTCGCCGTTCATGTTGACCGCGTGGGCACGTAGCTGAAGAGGAGAGAGAGGAGGAGGGTCAGTAATGTTGGAATAACCAAGCTCAACACTGTTAAAATGATCATTTTGATTAGTGTGGTAGGCCATCGAGGACCTCTACACCAGGTGCTATCAGAGGAAGGCCCTAAAAATAATCCACAACTCCAGCTAGCCAAAGTCATATACTGTTCTCTATATTAGCACATGACAGGAACAGAAAGCAGTACCCAACCAACAAGGCCTGGTACAGCTTATACTAACAATGCCAAAAGACTGGTAAACGTGACTGCAAAATGATGAGTCATTGGCAATCCAGACTATTATAGAGGTTTTTACACACTCTGGTTATTTCACATTAACTTGATGAAGAGTAGACAGAACAAATGTATATGTGTATATCTAGTGATCACATGGGTGTTAATTGATGAAACAGTTAACAAGGTCACTTGGGCCTAAGGGCTCATATTATAATGTTTCTAAACAGTCTAATTGTCTTTGATTCTTCCACATTTCATTGTTAATAAAGAGAGGCTGATGAAAATTTAGGTACACAGTTTGGATTTCTGTGTGTGTGTATGTCGACAGCTGTGCCCTGTCTTTCTCCTTACTGTACTCGTGTGACTAATGAACAACAATACATTTCATGTGGATGACAGGAGGACCTGTGGCTTGTCCTTGAATGAGCCCTGAGCTCAAATAATCATTTACTTAAGAGAATATGCTGTACAACAATGAAACATGGCTATGGGGCAGATCCCAAAGGGTTCTGGAAAATTAGGGAAGGACCCCCCCAGAAGTTTGCATAATGGGAGGGCCTAATATCATTGCTTAACCATAGTGTATGTGTGTCTTAAGGCTTGGAAGATGGTTGTTCTGCAGACCAACATGGGTTAGTTGCTCGGTAGACCAGAACAGCTGTATGACCTTAATAAAGTCTATTATTGAATTCACAAACTCCTGGGTTCTAGGGAATTCTTCCACGACACTACCTGCATGGTCTCCTGTTTGCAAGAACCCTTGGATGAATACAACACAAACATTCATATGTGTACATTGTTTATTATTTTTACTTATTTGGAAACATAGAGATTTAAAGCCTGAGTTAAGGACAATAGGAATGCAACACTGTGCTCTGGACAGATGAGTCGAAGACTGAGTTAATTGTCACCAACACTGCCTTTAAACAGTAAAACCTAATACAAACTACTCTGAACAAAATTATAAACGCCCCAATATTGTTTTTGACCCCATTCATCATGGGCTGAACTAAAAGATTGAAGACTTTCTCCATGTACACAAAAGGTCTATTTCTCTCAAATATTATTAATAAATCTGTCAAAGAATTTCTGCACAAACTGTCAGGAACTGTCTCAGGGAAGCTCTTCTGCATGCTTGTCGTCCTCATCGGGGTCTCGACCTGACTGCAGTTCGTCGTCGTAACTGACTTGAATGCTCACATTCGATGGCGTCTGACACTTTGGAGAGGTGCTCTCTTCATGTACAGTTTTCACTGTACAGGGCAGAAGGCAGACAGCGGGTAGGGCGTTGTGTGGGTGAGCGGTTTGCTGATGTCAAAGTTGTGGATCGAGTGGCCCATGGTGGCGGTGGGGTTATGGTATGGGCAGGCCTGTGTTATGGACAACTAACACAGGTGCATTTTATTGATGGCAGAAGAAGGAGATGTGTTGCACAGTGTGAGGCAAATGGTGGTCACCCCAGATACTGACTGGTTTTCGGACCCCCCCGGACCCCCCCGGCCCCCCAATACAGTGAAACTGCACATTTTCGAGTGGCCTTTTATTGTGGTCAGCCTAAGGCTCACCTGTGCAATATTCATGCTGTCTGATACAGCATCTTGATATGCCACATGGATAATCTCGGCAAAGGAGAAGTGCTCACTAACACAGATTTAGACAGATTTGTGAACAATATTTGGAAGAGATAGGCCTTTTGTGTACATAGAGAAAGACTTAGGTCTTTGAGTTCAGCTCATGGTAAATGGTGCAAAAAACAAATGTGCTGTGTTTATAATTTCGTTCAGTGTTGAAAGAAAGCATAAAGGTGGTGGCATTATGGTTTAGGGCTGCATTGCTGCCTCAGGGCTTGGCCAACTCACCATTATTGAGTCAACCATAAAGTCATTGTTATTGTACCAGACAATTCTTGAGGAAAAGGTGAGGAAATCTGTCAGAAAACTGGAAGTGAATTAAACAAGGATCTTGCAACAGGTCAATGATTCAACACACAAAAGCTAATCTACAACATGTGGCAACAAAATCTGTAGAAGCTAGGCGTGTTATTGTTTTTTATAGTTATTTTTACTGCATAATGAAATTGGATATCAGTTGATTTAAATTACATAAATGGTTTTAAAGTAGAATTTATTTTGTGTGATTTGTTCCAGTGGGTTACCTTCATCAATTAATGTGGTTGGAATTAAGTTCTATATCCATGTGTCCAAATATGTAGGAAAAAGATTTCCTACTAGGAAGTGTACATACTTTTTCATGTGACTAAGTATTTAGATTCTTTATTCAGTATTTTGTAAAAGCTCATTTGGCATTGATCACAGCACTGGGTATTCATAGGTATGTAAACTTGAATTTGGGCAGTTTCTCCCATTCTTTCTTGCAGATTCTTTCAAGCTCTGTCAGATGGATGGGGAGTGCAGGTGACATGCATACTGATGACGCACAAAAAGACACACACAGACACACACAGACACACACACACACACACACACACACTTGTGTTTCCATCCTTGCGGGGACCAGAAAACAAATAATCAATGTATCCTAACCCTAACCTTAACCTCAAAAACATAACGTGTGTGCCTAAACATAATATAGACCTAATGCCTAACCCACAATGCCTAAAGATAAAAGGACCTCAAATTCTAACACCCAATTGTAAGTTTGACCTTAAACAGGTCTCAATGTAAAAAAAAGAAAATGCCACTGGCCCCCAAAACATTTTACTGTCCCTCCTTCCAAAAGTTGTAATTTATCAGTTACAGCATATAACCAACATCTTTTGTTACTTAACATGTTTTATCCATTAGGAAGTGCATTCTGGATATATAAAACATAAAAAACAACTAATATACTATATAATATAATATAAACAACTAACTGTCATCAAAACATTAAACTTTTTAACAAAACACTAACTCATTCATCCCCAGGGAACAAGGTGACAGGCTAGTCAGTTACTAGGGATTGTGGTTGTTATTATAAGTCGTGCAATCAACGAATGAGCATCTGCATGTAAATTCCTGACCAGTACAGTCAAGGGCCCTGACGATGGATAGTCAGCCCCCAGCTTGGTTGTCATGCAGACCAGGTGCTGTTTGCTTTTGGCATGACTGGCCAGGGACTGTTTGTGAAAGTTGTAAGTGCCTTTGTAAAAAGACCTCTACCCAGGAACTTACGACAGACGAGTGCATCTGAGTTCCATTGAAGTCGAAACAAGTAAATTCTTTTTTGCACTGAGGTAAAAAGGTTCGCTTTCGTTTGAGCTCGTATTTATCCATCGCTGCCTTCTTCACTTGAGTGTCTTTGCACAAGTTTTTATATGTTTTATTGAAAAATAATACCACACAGCCACGCGTCACATCACTGCTCAAGGTAGATATTTCTGTGTGTATTTCTGCCAGATTTACTAAGAAACTAGAGGATGTCGAGTTTATAATGCAATTATTGAGTTTTGCACTGGCCAGATCGGTGAGTGTCCGACTTGACTTTTTACTGGCCCGGGGCCATCGGGCCATCAGGCTATCGTACTGATGGCCCGATGGGGACCGGCAAGCAGGTCTCTACAAAGTCTAATATTTTATGTTTCACTTTCCGTGTGAGGGCTTTTGGTCCCCAATGGGTCTGCAGTAGCATGATCACACACACACACACACACACACACACACACACAAACACACACAAACACACACACACACACACACACACACACACACACACAAACACATCACCTAGAAATAAACAAGCTTCAATTTGACTCTGTACTGGTACTCCCCATATATAGCCAATCTATTTTCATCAGTATTGTTATTTGTAATTCGTTATGTACATATTCCTTGTCTTATTACTATATTTCTTGGTCTATTCCAATTTCTAGCTTTTTTAAACGCATTGTTGGAAAGGGGGTTGTAACATGCATTTCACTGTTTCTGTGGACAACTACAGTTGCTCCTCAAACAAGTGCCAAATAAAATCTGATTTGATTAAAAGTTACAGCCCAATTGGCACCCAAAACCAATATTGTATGCTGTACCAACAATGCAACAAATAGGATTACATTTAAATGTAAAGTTCCGGGAGATACATTTCACACAGTATACAGTTTGGGCCTAGCATTTTTATCTCCAACACATAATCCTCGGGGATGGTTTCTTCAAAGTAACAAAAACAACAAACGTGGCTCTTAAAAAAAGCTGGCTTCGCTTAAACATGTTATTTCCCTTTCTTATTCTCTTGGTGTTCTCGGTTCTTGGTCCAACAGTCTGTGTTGGGTTTATTTCAGGAGGATTCCCAACATCTCTGAACCCCTAGCCAACATTACAAACACTGTGAGTCCATGGGAACTGCATTTCAGCTGTATTCTATCCTAGATCAACCGCCAAATCTAGGATTTCACATAAAGTATGGACATGGAATTAATAAAGAAATCCATACAGGCTATAAAAGCACTTTCAGATGTCTGTTCCCTTGTCAGTAAATCGGAAAAAGCTAAATGTTTTGATAAAGAACATGGCAGGAGACCAACAGTTGGTGCTATTGCTTGGTTTTAAAGGATATGATAAGACTCAATAATAATTTGTTTTGTTTCTACTGCCCCCTCGCCACTCCCTGGGGAAGTACTCGGCTCGCTTGGAAAACGAAAACAACGTACCTCTATATAACCTAACTACCTTGTTTTAAATCCATGACAAGGATTCATTCCACAATATCCTTACAGATTGTGGGAAACAGGAAAGCTTCAGAAACGATTTGATCTTTGAGATGGACCCCTGGAATCTGGATAAAAGCCAATACCCCACTGCTTCAGGCTAGACATGGAGGGCACATAGTAAGACCCCTCAAGCCTGATTCTTAGTGTCTAACCTTCCAATACAAAATAGAGGAATGCAGAGGGGAGGACTGAAAGAGGACTGGAAAGACAGAGAAATGAGAGGGAAGGCGGTGAATATTAAAGAGGAAAGGGGGAATAAGGGAACTGTAAACAGGTCAGGCCCCACACTGCACCCCCTTTTAGCCAATCAGTATGACTTTGTAAATGCCTGGTGTCTATGACAAGGACATTCATTCAACTAAGAGCCTTAAAAAACTAAGTCCCCTTTCAGTGGTATCATTGGGGACGATGACAATCCGGAGTTGTGGAGCTCTTTGCGTCGAAACGATCTCAACCCAGGCGTTGCAGTGACAGCCAGCTAATAAAAAGGCTTTCGTCGCCAGGGTTGCGGCCTTCTGACAGGAAATGGAATCGGCAGGAGGCTTCATCCACTTCCCACCTCTGAAAAAGGTGAAGATCCTCTCCAATCTCCCTCCGTTTGTCTCCACTCGCCTCTCGGCACCCTCCTAAAATTGCATCTGCGGGTCTCCCGAAGGTTCATTTGGCTTTGGCTTTTCCTCTGAACTGTCTGATCAGGACCCAGCACCAGCACATTCCATGGCACCATGGCCCGGGAGCCTGAGAGAACTTATCTCTTCCCTGTGCTGTGCCACACGGGCCAACACCCTCATTCAGTAATGCCTCAAATCAGAGATTACCATAGCAGTTTAAAGTAGCCAACATGTGATTCTGGGTCCCAATTCAAGTTATCTTCTTAAAAAGGCAATGAGGATGACAGAGGAAACGGGCCTCGACATGTGACACACCAGCGCGCCCGGCAAAGAGTAAATGGAGATAACAGAAGAACCGCAACACCGGTTTGTTCCTTCCGCAGCACACATCCGCTTCAATGCCCCCTATGAACTGGGCTTTCTCTGGAGATAAGAAAGTTTGAGATTGTTCTATTCCTCTGCCTTTGTTTAATCATTGTTACGAAATCAGACGAAGAGGAAGGCTGCAAAGTCGTTTGGAGGAAGTATTACCCCTCTTCAAGGGTATTATTCGCAAGATGAAAGATAACTTAGACCAAACCATATGTTTTCGGGAAACAAAGCTTAGTTGGCTTCATGTCTCGTGGTCTTCCATACAAAGGGGGTGGCTGCTACAGACTATGTACCTAGTCTCCTACTGTTCAGAGGATGAGTCTGGACTTCCTGACCCTCACCCCATCTTACTAGGGGAACGCTGGAGTCCGCTGTTCTCCTCCTACCAGTCTGGGACTGGCGTCACCAAGATCGGGCTGTTCCTAACAAATCACTCCATCCATAATGAATACTCCCGGGACGGAACTTAGACAAAGGTTAGGCTATCAAACAGACAAAGCATGGCAAACAGAGACAGAGGGAAAGATATGAGGAACAGAGAGAGAGAGACAGAGAGAGAGAGAGAGAGAGAGAGAGAGAGAGGCAGAAAAAGGTGAAGAGATGGCCAGGAGAGACAGAGAGGAAAACCACAGAGAGAAGAGAGCGATGGGAGGGAGATGTAGCTGTGTAATGAAGCCAACAAGCTTCCTACAGTAGCTACAACGGTGCTGGATTGATGATGATAATTAGTTGGTGTTCATGTACTGAAGATGTATTTGAGTAGGTAAGATGGAAAAATTCTGTATAAAAATTCATATACATTTTTACATCAAGGCAACTGAGGTGGAAACTAACCTGTCAACACTGTTCAGTGTGTGTGTGTTTGTGTGTGTGTGTGTGTGTGTCTGTGTGTGTGTCTGAGTGTGGAGTAAGTCTGCCGCTGTGGTAGAGCCGTTCTCACGGTCTGTAGGGTGAGCGTTGGTACTTGTTAAATGTCATGGTTCTGGCAAACACTCCTCCCTCTTCAGTTTCTCAATCAATACTCCATCTAGAGAACTAGCCAGCCTGTCACCGACTCATTACACAGGTGTGTGTGTGTGTGTGTGTGTGTGTGTGTTAGAAAGCAAGTGTCCGCGTGTGTGTTTGTGACCTACATGGTAAGACGATCTCCTCTCTCGGTCCAGGGGTTTGGTGACAAACATTTTCCCGGCGACAGGGTCGATACTGAACACCTCGTTGGGGGGCTGGTCAGCCCCCACACCCGTGATGCTGTACCGAATGGAAATATTCCGATCCTGGTCTGAACGGATCTGCAACCAAACACAGTGGAGAAGTTAGTTGGAACTCAGGCAAATGGGTCTTTCAAAACGTCTTTCATGGGATGGATAATGAGTGTTGAGGTGAGGGGGCTTTATTTTAGGGGGAAGCGATGATGCCTCAGAGCACAGCAGATCCATTGGTGTGATTGGTAAGGTGTTTATGCCAGAAATACATGTAAAGACTAAGAGACCAAAGACACTGTGGACTAGAGCCAAGGGACAATCAGCAAATATTGTACAGTCATCGAACAAAACACAAACACTTATAAAAACAGACAAATACACACACTCGCAAAAACACCCACCCACACAGACTTGCAGAGGCACGTGCGCACACACACTCGCAGCAACACGCGCGCGCACATGCACACAAACACATCCATCATAGCTCGGCTCTTCCAGCTATAGTGGTGAATTTCATTAGTGCTACAGAGTCGTGCAGAACATTCTCTTTGGCACAACTGGAGTACTTCAAACGGGAAATTCAATACTTCTCTTTCTTTCAGGGGACGGGGAGAAAAAAAATCAACATACATTTGCAAGGAGCATTTTTCTTCTACTTGACAGTCGGAGTTTCTATGTTGTGCGTAGAACGTTGCCACAACTTGAGCGAAAAACAACAAAAACAAAAAAATGACAATGACATACAAATAAGAAAATGAAAATGTAATTAGGGAAGTGACAGCAAGCAAATTAAGAATAAACACATATTGAGGAAAACAAAGATGAAACTCGCTGACGGGGCACACTCGTGAGGACCCCTTGCACACTATCACACAAACATAGGCGCACCCACCCACCCACACACACACACACACACACACACACACAAACATATTCACACATGCACAAAACACACACACACGCACACGCACACACACACACACACACACACACACACACAAACAAACACACACACACACATCCGCAACCTTCAAGAGCAAAAGAGCTATTAAGTGCATTAAGTGTACAGCACGGCATGTGATGTGGACTGAAGTACAGAGTAATTGGGCTTCATTTGAGGGAGCCTTTCAATTTAGCTCTAAAATAAGGTCCTGGCTAGCCCTCCAACCTCTTTCCATTAGAGGAAAGAGAGCTAGTTCGGCTTTCACAGCATGCCACACACGCACACACACGCACACACACACCTATCCAGCACTTCGTCTCCTATCAATGAATGTTCCTAAAGAGTAAGACTCCCCCCAAAGTTGTCTCCATCTTTCAGCACTCACAGCACCAATTTGGCAGTACTTTTGACACACCACGACCGTGGCCGGTGAGAGAATAGCCTGAGACTAACAAGGGGCTGAGGCGGGACCAGGACATGCTGCAGTGTATCAGACAGGTGTCACCCAGACTTGCTCTTAACGATAACAACCTGTCATCATCCCTCCTCTGCTCACCACTGTCAATAGACTGTGTGAATGCGGTTGCCCACGACGATGCCCGGTCCCTTTTGGACCAGCTACAGTACGGCGTGCTTTACGGCAGACGGGCTCAGACACGCAAAATCGGGGTGGGGGGCTGGGGCAGGGGTCCACAATCCCCTCCCCAATGGCGGGAAAAGCACTCGGAAGCTCGCGGCTATCGTAATTAACAAGCTGTTTTCTTCCCCCACACACACGGCCTACTTGTACATCAAAGGCAATCCGGCCTCAAAACAACAAGAACCAAAACAACATCAAGGGTCATAATCAGCCGCGGGGATGAACTTCCCCCTCCCCCTTCGCTGTCCTCCCCGCTCATTTAGCCAGAGCACCCAGACGGGGCGGGAGGATGGAATACAGCACTGACATCTTCTGCTGCATCCAGTGCAACCCGGCGCACGGAGCGATTACACACTCCACCGCTAAACCATCCCTACCTCCTCTTCATCTCAGAGGGTTACTATGGGGACAGAAACCATGCATGAAAAATGAAATTACTTCATCCAACTGGCCTTGGCAGTGGCGCATAAATCCTTCCCAGTTAGGAAGTGATAGCGCTCCTTAATTTTTTTTCCCCTGCGGTTCTTCCCGCCCCCCTGATTTCCCGCCCGCTTTCCAAGAGGGGCTCCTGCTTGGGGAGAATCAGCTGAACGCATGTCTCCATAGCCATTTCAGCCAATTACCTTTCCCTCCCACGCCATTCACGCCAAATCAGTGTAACGCTCAGGGACACTGCCAAAAACTTCACAGTCATTTGATTCAACTGTATTGTGTGTGTGTAAATCTGTCACTGGGTAATATTATAAAGGTAGCTAATAACTAGCAGTTCCTCCTTCCTTCTTTACCCTGTCTTTCTTTGTTTCACTTTCTCATTCCCTGCTAAACTTCCAGGCTATGTGTGTGTGTATATGTGTGTATGTGTGTATGTGTTTATGCGCGTGTGAGACAGTGTCTCCCGTCAGAAAGCAGACACTGGTTAAATGACCTATTTGTCGACGGATCAAAGCAATCCTCCTCATTACAGACAAGTTGTCTGAGTCTTAGGGAGATCTTATCAGTGAGTTAAGCTCCCCTCTGCCTGGTGAAACTGAATCAAATGAGAAATGATTGTGCCTCAGGCTCCGTAGGGAAAACAACGGAACAGCGGGAATAATAACAGTGAGGAGGACGTCCTTTGTGCCGCAGCCACCAGGTGGCCGAGAGGACTGGAAAATCTCAAATGTTCCTACACCATTTCCACACAAAGTTCAGCCTTTCTATCGTCAATCAATCAATCTATCTATCTATCTATCTATCTATCAAATAAACACTTGAAGATAATGTCATTAATATAGCATCCATTTCAGGTGCTTTGTTTCTCCTGAGGTCCATGTTTGTTAAGTGAGCTAGTGGGAGTTGAGATGACAGCTTAGCTACTGAGTAGAATTAGCCCTGGACACAGTCGGGGTACTGTCGGACAGGATTTTGACCAAAACATCCTGGTACTGTGTTGAGTTCATAATGCCATTGTACTTAACAAGGCTCTTGGCCAGTGGAAGCCATTAAACCCTGTGCCATTTTGTAAAGGAGAAATGGTTTCCTTTCCGCCCTTGCGTTCCTATTTGAACGCCAAAACCACTGCTGCTATGCGTCCCCCCCAATAAAAACAAACTTTTTTACTATGTGATCCAGCAAATATAAAACGTGTGCTTTGCTAACCAGGATTCAGACTCGGATTGGCAAGATGATGAGAGGACTGAGCACTTGGAGCGCTCATACCAGTGTACCATTAGCCCCACCCACCTAGCGCTCATACCAGTGTACCATTAGCCCCACCCACCTAGCACTCATACCAGTGTACCATTAGCCCCACCCACCTAGCGCTCATACCAGTGTACCATTAGCCCAACCCACCTAGCGCTCATACCAGTGTACCATTAGCCCCACCCACCTAGCGCTCATACCAG
>JACXGJ010016546.1:0-12185 GCA_016801105.1 Esox niger
CCCACAAATCCCCTGTCGTACCTCCCCTCCCCCTGTCATACCCTCACATCCCCTGTCATACCCACACATCCCCTGTGATACCCCACCTCTCCCTGTCATACCCCCACCTCCCCATTTTAAACCCTACCTCCACCTGTCGTACCCCTACCTCCCGCTTCAATTCCCCACCTCCCCTTGAAATGACGATATATTTTACCTTGACAGCCACCAGGATCTTGTCCTGATCTGGGGTCAGGTTGTAGCACTCAGCCAGGAACACCTTGCCGAAGGCCCCCTCTCCTAGCTCACGTTTAAGCACAATGTTGTGTCTTTTGATGTGCTGGACAACTGTGATATAAAAACATGGACACTGGTATAAGGTTATCTGTCCAGACCATTGTATAAACTGACTAGGAAAATAAATCTACTTATTATAAGTTAAGTCAAGATGTCAGATGAAACTCCAGGGCCCACTCAATGCATACACTGACACATACAATAGCACATGGTACATGGCGGTACTAAAGGTATTCACAAGTGATGTACTGTTTTACCTGTCTCTACTGGCTGTCTGATCAGTAGGGACATTGTTGTCCTTCTCAGAAGTACATTCATCATAGGGCTACAAGTGCAATTGTTGGGTTAGTTTGTCTATGTTCCAATGCTGTCTGTGCATAGAATGTCTATCTTGTGATATTGTCTGTGGAATACAGTCTGATATAATAGCTTTAACTGCAAGTCACATGGCAAGAAGTCAGCCAAAGTCATCTCTATGGTAACATCAGAAATAAAGTGGGCTTGGAAGTCCATCCAGCAGCAGAGACACTGCTATGGATTCATCGGGAAAAGGCCCAGTTGTGCCCTCAGCAGACCTCCGTATCACAGTAACTCACACGTGTCCGATTTCAACATGCTGCCAGACTGACGGAAATACTGCAGGTTCTCAATGACTGGGATCTTGGTCATTCCAATGATCACTGCATCGTGGCCCATCTCTGAAGACGATGGAGTGTTGTTGCCGTTGGAGACGTGATGAAGAGGACTGGCGGAATCATCGTCGTTACTGATAACTGAGGAGGAGCCTAAGGAGCGCAAGGTTCCCAGAGAGAGGAAATATAAAAAGTGGGATGAGTGGATGCTGAGACTTTTTCCCCATGTTCAGATTTATGTTTGTTTTTATGTGATGAGTGGATGAGAATTATTTTAAAATGCTGGCTTCTGTATGTTATTATGTGATAGGTTGAGGAGGGGTCCATTGAATGGTGGACTTCTGTATGTTTTTAAAGTATAGTTTTTAGAATTTAAGTATATTCTTCACTCATCAAGGGGTACAGATCATCCCTTTACAAGTCTAAAAATAGATATAGCAACTGTTAATTGCCTCTAGAAGAAAATCTTACCCTTCATTCCAAACTTTGAGTTTCTTCCGTATTTTAGAATGATCACCATTAGAACACATCCAATTAACGCCACACCAGCGATTCCCACTACAACGTACACCTGAGAAAACACCATTCAGCAACATCAAACACCAGCCAATAGCAGCCCACTGCACTACTGTGCATAAATAACACCAGCCAATAGCAGCCCACTGCACTTCTGTGCATGAATATCAGAGGGAGTTAATGTGTATGTTACTTACTGCAACACTGTCGTCTATCGGAGATAGTGGGGAGTCTAAGACAAAATTACAGTGCAAGTCAGATTCAATATAGATTGAGAACAGCATTAAACATATTAATGTTTGTGTTGAATTAAATCATAAAATTGGCATAATATAAGTTACATTATTTTAGATTGTTTACAAAAGCTGGAAATACAGTTTGTATTACAGTATGTTAAGTAATAAGGGTGTGTCAGCTAAGTTTAAGCACATACCGGTGGTAACTGATGTACATCACAGGACAAGCAGTGGACAGAGGAAATGGAAAATGACAGTGCAGAATCTTTAACTTAACATCACGTCAACAGAAAAATACAAGGAATAATATCATAAAAATTACGACGTCTTGTCAAATACTTACAAGGGTAATATGGCGATTCTGAAATAAATGGAAAAAAATGAATGTCATTCATACACATCGTTTATACACATTAATTATAAACATCCATTACACACATCAAGCCACGCTGAAGAGATTGTCTCTGCCTAGAACGAAAGTGCAACAGTACTTGAAACTTTCTGTCCCCATAAGAAACGGGGCTAAGAAAATAAGAAATGGGGCCAATCAATAAGGGTTTCATATGACTTAAAAGGGTTCCATCTGTAACCTATTTTCAGGTCTTAAGAGGACAGAAGGTTCTAGATAGCATTCCTTTTACATGGAATTACAGACATATAAACTGCAGTAGAGTAACTATAATATAAATGTAAGTAACCATGAACAAAATTACAGTACAGTGCCCTACACTATTATTGGCACCCTTGTTAAATATGAGCAAAAACATGCTGTCAGTAAACGTCTTTATTGTATTATCCTCTTGATCTATAATTCAAAATGTTAACAAAAACCAAACCTTTAATTCATATAAACCATTGAATTCTTATCATAAAACAAATATTTTTCTCAAATATATGTGTGCCACAATTGTTGGCACCGCTTCCTTTAATACTTTGTGCAACCTCCCATTGCCAAGATAACAGCTGAGTCGTCATCTCTTCTATGATGCGTAATGAGGTTGGACAACACATGGCAAGGGATCTGAGCCCATTCCTGCAAACAGAATCTCTCTAGATCCTTCAAATTCTCAGGTCCACATAGGTTTTTCTGTGGTCAGTTAACCTTCTTTTTGTAGATTTTGAGGTGTTCTTTGGATAATTGTCCTGCTGGAAGATCCAACCACAGCCCAGTTCAATCTTTCTGGCAGAGGCAATCAGGTTTTGATGTAATACCTGCTGGTACTTGATGAAGTCAATGATATCATGTATCCTAACAAATTGTCCACAAAGAAAAACAGCTGAACTAAATGTGAACTACAACTCTAGATGCTTGATTTTGTTGTTTGATGACAGCAAAGACTTTTCTATGGCCTTCACAAATGACTTGTGGTTATGTAGTTGGCATCTGATTGTAGTTTTCCCCAAAAAGAATGTCTACAATTCTCCAGCCGCGATTCTTGGAGATTCTTTGGCCACTTGAACCATCCTCCTCACTGTGAGTGGGGTCAATATTGACACATATCCAGTTACTTTAAAATT
The DNA here is from genome assembly GCA_016801105.1 of Esox niger. NCBI lineage: Eukaryota > Metazoa > Chordata > Actinopteri > Esociformes > Esocidae > Esox > Esox niger. Next base: position 3,179 of record JACXGJ010016546.1, read on the forward strand.
ATTCGTTATTGCCCTGATAGTGGAATGGGCATTTTCAACCGCTATTTTCTTATTTCCTGATTGGTGTAGCATAACAACAGATTTTTGGACATCATTACTGTATTCTTGTGTCTTTCCTGTAGGGATGGATGACTATGGGAGTTTGGCCTGTGTGTCACCTCACATTTATACCCCAGTGAAAAAAGAAGTCATAACTTACCTGTCTTACCAATCAATCAGGTCAACTTATATGCATACAATTTGAATGGGAATATTCTTTTTACTCATCAGAATTTCTAGGGGTGCCAATAATTGTGGCACATGTTTTAGAGGAAAATATTTATTTCTCATGAATTTTTTTCCAATTTTTAACTTAGTTAATTATAAGTCAGAGGATAGATTTTTATAATATTTTGAAAGAAAAACTAAGAGGATGAACGGCTAACACATTTATTTCACAGTCTGTTTTGCTCAGGGGTGTCCATTTTAGTGGGGGCCATTCTAACTATAAGCTAAATTAAAGAAACTATAAACTAAATGAGCAAGACCTGTATCTTGGTAGTCGTCTGGCGGGAATAGGAAGTGGGCATCGATTACTTTGCTGTCCTCCCCATACTCGTTCCTAGCCACGAGTGTATACTGCCCATTATGGATGTGGGTGGGGTTGACGAGCTGCAGGCAGCCGTGATGAACGCTCCCAAGGCTTTCATGGATCTCTGTCTTAATATATTCCTGCTCATGGAGCTTCTGATCCTGGTGGTACCACTGGAGCTCCGGCTTGGGGTTCCCGGTAACAGTGAAGGGGATACACCAGTGGTGGAGACTCAGGGGCTCCAACAGCTCCAGGATAGTGGGGCGAACTAACAACAGATACGACAGGAATAGGAAGAAGAGTCACAGGCTACCGGGAGTGGGTGCTGAACACAAAAGGAGGAATGGAGGAGTGCAGTGAGGAATTGAGGAGAGAGGGCCAGACAAGAGGAGAGAGGGGTATGGGCTGGAGGGAAACCAGGAGCTAAACAAAAGGAGAAGTACAGTATGGTGACAGGAGACATGTAGAGTCCATCAGATCTTTGAGAGAAAGTGGTTTGCATAGATAGAGTTGTTTAATCTCATGCTTTCAGTAAGGGCATGAAACAATCAGAGTAGCTCTTTTATAACGTAGACCATCAATAATACAAGGATGCTACAGATCCAGCAATAAACTACACAGCTGTATCTTCTGTGGAAATTCTGCAAACATAGTGAACAAAACAACTGCAACAACTGAGAAAAAAAAAGGTCCTTACAGAGGATGTTGAGTTGCAGGTAAGCCTCTGATTGGCCGACTATGTTCTCAACACTGCAAGTTATCACTCTGCCGTTGTCCGAAGGTGAGAGACCTGAGAGTGTCAGAATGCTCTCCATCTCCACAGGGTTGGTCTGTAAATGCATTTTGCAAACATTCATGGCCATGATAAGCATGAATATTCTAAGCATTATTATGTACTGTAACATACGTACATTACTCATGTACAGTTAATACCTGATGTTTGCAATCATCCTGAAAAATATGTCAACATTATAGGAAGGGCTGTTAGTCTGAACGTTCCTCAAAATATGGAGAATACAGATGGTGTAATCATTATATGAAATAAATATATTATTCTTGTATGGAAACCTTTGGAAAATTATTTTATGTAAAATATGCAATGCAATGCAATAATATGTTATATGAACTTTGACTGTCATGGGTTAGTTGAGGAAAGTGCATTCAGGACAAAAGTTTTTCCTTGGCCACATGATCAAATGAAGAACAACACATATCCCTGTAAACATTTCAGATGGTTGTGTCAGAAAACATCTTAACCGAAATCATCTTACATCAGCAATAGTGAAGAGGTTGTCAGTATTCCACATAATCTCCGGGGCAGGAGACCCAGTTGCACTGCACACTGCTGTGACATCACTTCCTTCCTTCTTTGTGACGATTGAAGGACTGACCTCTGCTGCCGGAGCCTCTGTGAGACAAACGTGTTGCACATAAGTGACCTTCTATTTAAAACCATTCTATTAAGACATCTAATGAACAAATGGAATGACATTTACTCTCATTTGTGGCCAGTGGGCAAGTCCTGTTTTTACATAAAAAATTTTAGAATACATAAAGAATTCCCAGCCCAACATGATGTAACCAACAGATGTTTGGTTGAACCAATGTGATTAACTGAACTGATGCTTATTAAACCCATGTTAATGACTGGGTCAAAATAACTCAGCATGTATTGTGTTCACTATTTGCCCAGCACCAAATTGGGTTGTTTGTAGCCCAGCATTTGTACACACACCCCTTCTCTGTACATCTTTCTCTTAACAGCTTTTTTTTTCACTGCATGTTCTGTTTATTTTAGTATCTGTGTGTCTGTCTGTCTGTCTGTCTGTCTGTCTGTCTGTCTGTCTGTCTGTCTGTCTGTTATTACCACAGTCAGGGGGAGATATTCTGGAGATGGACTTCCTCCTTCCTCTTTCATCTATGCACTTGAGGTCTTCTTTCTCTGGGCTCTCCACATCCTCTTGGAGCCTCAACTTGATCCAGAGGTTCTCACACACACACTTCAGAGGGTTACCAGACAGCAGAGGACTACAGTACAGAAACAGAGCATTAACACATTCCTGCAATCACATTTTCAAGTGCATTTTCTCTTTAAAATAAGTGTAATCACGTTACAATAAGTAGTATACAAGGATAGAAACTTACAAAGATGTCATGTTTAAGTTTTGGAATGTCCTCCAAGACAGTGTTGACAAGTTGTTGTCTCTCAGATTCCTAGAAGTTAAAAAAGTACATGATGCAGTGAACCACGTGGTCTGTTTTAAATAATGCAATCAATGTTTGTAATCAGTTAATAAACAATGTTTGAAATAACACCAAAACGTCTCTATAATCACCAGTTGCTTGCCTTAAAGTATATTTCTGGTATATAAGCCCAGATATTTTGCAGTCTGCAGAAAGCACCACATCTTCTCCAATTGATTAGAACTCTGCTAAAGCTTCATTTGTAGTTGCCCAACTAAAAACAATGCTTCTGTTTGATGAGTATCTCCAAGCATGCCTGGTCCCAGATCTGTATGCGCTTGAATCAACTCTTCTGAGTGGAAAATACTCTATCATGCCATTTCATACAGATGTCAACTGGAATCACCACAAAATAAGAGGTGAGTTACTAAGCAAAAAGCTCCATCACATGGTCTAGGATGAGCAGTGATCTAAGCTGCTGCCTTCACACACATACTGCTGCATCATGGGTTTGAATCTGACCCACTGCTATTTCAGCACACACTCATCTTTCCAACTGTCTCTCCTCAATCCAATATATGTTTTTAAAGATAAACTTTTTTTTAAAGAAAAATAAAGCTATATTAGAAAATTGGCTTAATTCTTTTGGACTGACTTGTGAATCCTTGATTTTCTCTTTGACAGTATATTAGCAACACCTGTGAGGAGGAAGATGAATAGAGAGACGCCTTCACCCATACACAACTTACAGATATTGAAGTCTTGTATTGTTGTTAAAGGCTTGTGATGAGATAGAAGTCAGTCTCGTATTTATCACAGTTCTGTTTGGGTGAGATTAGACAGAGAGAGATGTTTTGCAGTTAAAAGTCTCAATTACATACATTATTTCTTAAGTTCAGCATAACATATAAATATCCCATAAAAGACTAGTTGATTCAGATCATGAATGCTGATTGTCTGAATGCTTGGTATTATGTAAGCAGTATGGCACCAGGGGTTGAGGTATATGGTACACACCACAGCTAAGCGCTGTTTTCAGGCACTCTGCAATGTGTCGTGCCTAAGAAAAGCTTTTAGCTGTGGTATATTTTCAATATATCACAGATCCCCGAGATTCTTGATTAGTCTTATAAAAGAGTTATCAATGCATGTAGTATACAGTTTCATAGACCACGGCCATCAACCCATTTTGGTCATCTTTATATCTTCACTATGCTCACCCTATGATCATTGAGATCATTACTTGCACAACATTTAAGTAGTAATGCTTTAATACTTACAGATTTCTGAGATTTGAGTAGTACTTCAAGCTGTTATCATTGATGTCAAATAGTCTGTTTTGATTTGCAATGTATCTGTAATATTGAAATACAAAATAGTACATCAAAGCAAATTACATACATACAATTATCCAGATAACAGCTACTTTTTATAGGAAGGATATAAAGTTTAATAAAGGCACACAGGTTAGGAATTAAAATCTGATCATGCTTGGTGTTGTGTTAAAAATATGCTGAACAAGCTCATGGGTTTCAGTGACTAGAACTGCTAAACTTGCTGGTGTTTTATGATATGACATGGCTGTCTCGTTCATCACATCATCTGAACGCTTACGAGAGATTCTTGAGCAACGCCTGAAACACCATTTTCAACCACCACCCACAAAACACCAAATGATATAGATAATTTATAAAAATATAACCATATAGGAATCATAATATTTTGTCATCATGTCAGCCTTGGGCCGTTTCATCGGATTCGGTACTGATTTGCAAGGGGTCTATAGTTTCTCTTTTCAATAGATTTGATGGCGGTATAATCCGGTGTCTATTCAGAGACATACAACAGCTAAAATGACATTTCCCTATACTAGAATCCACTGATGGGTGAAAGTGTATGAAATGTTAATATATGTTTAGAATTCCTTATTTAATGTAGATATTACTAATAATGAATAAATACGCTGTTTGCCTTGGTGATGCCCTTAAGAATCATCAGCGAAGGATCGCCTTTGAGTAAACTGTGAACGAGGGTGATAGTAGGCTAATTGTTTCCTATCTGTGTATGCCTAGGTTATAGGAGGCAGGCACAACAACAGTCTTGCACATTTCAGCAGTGTGCCCACTGTGACACCATTAAGCCAAATTCTCTTAAGATTCATCCTTCAATATATTACGGGAATTTGCACTTACATTTTCCATGACCGGAACGCAATAATGACAACTAGCGCTAACAAATACGGGTCGTAGACGCAGAAACCGTAATTGTGACGATTATATGTCATAGGACTACTGTAACGAAACAGTCAATATATATTCTGCATTCGCCTAACTAACAGGCCATAAAAACTAGGCTACACAATCAACAACAGTCAATTGTAAAATTATACTTTTTCTCATCTGGTTATGGATCTCTCAAATTAACTAATTTAGTGAATTTACAGGCTCTTCGCAGGTTGTAAGCCTAATAAATGTCAGGCAAAAAACATAGATTACCTAACACTGCTACTCTACCTTTGTTACGTGGTCATTATCGAATGGAACCACTTACGTTGGCTATTGATTAAACCAAGGTCTAGTCCGTCCATAGTCCATAGAGTGTATATTTTGCTGGGACAACATTACTCGATTCTAGGCTTAGTCCATGATTTGTCTAGCCTACATTATAATCGTAATTTGTGAAATTATCTATCATTTATCCGTTGTGCTTCTCCTTTCCTGCATTTTGGAGCCACGTAGGCCCTCGGCAGCCATAATCCCCTGTATGTAGTCTAACATTTCCACTATAACTACACGGGCCTCGTTTCTAGAGGGAGCCCCTATCCAAATATTCCCAGCAACGTGCACCTTCAGCACCCGACACGCACGCTCACACTCAACACACGCCTGCATACACCATCCTCCCCGTAGCAAATTATAATGATCCTATATTATGTAGGCCTAATCACGATTTTATTTAATTTAATTGTAGCTATGAAACATGATAAATTAACAGCACAAGCAAGGCAGAGAGAACTAGACACACCTTGTTTCGAGATCTACCACGGTATATGCCTAATTTATTAATTGATGTTTTGAGCAATCTGACATTGGTTTGCTTACAAACATTAACCTTTAAAAATGTCCTATTCCTTGTAGGCTTATCCATGACACTAATGGCTAACCCATTGAGGCATTTTTTATTAATCGATACTTACATATCAGTGATGTTGATGTCCATTTCCATGTCATCTAACGTAAGGATAGGGAAATCCTCGATCCCCGGTCCAGGATCGATACAAGCAATCCTTGAGATGCTGCAAGTGCAGGATGCAGGGCAAGCAGCGCTAAACCTCCATAACCCCACCAAAACCATAAAGATTCCCAAGCGAGCCATTCCATATTCCCTTACGTTGGAGTCCATCGCAGGTCCAACAATATCCCACCGTACCACCGTAAGGTATTGATCCAATCCGGATAGGAAATTGTTAATGTCCCCACTCTTCGCCAAATTAATCCGTTCGACACCACGAACGAGACTCCCGTTGATCACTAATGCGCAATCCCTTCAATTTAATATCAGGATGCCATGGAATGGCCTTCTCTCTGCCTCCGCAGAATTGGTATCACACTACTGCATATCGATGCCGTGTAGCAAGGTGTCAAGTGCTCGGTCCTGGCGCTGTCAGCCGTCTCTTTCTCAGTCAGCCCTCTCTCAGTCAGCCCTCTCTTTGGGGCAGATCGAGCGACTGTGTCTGTGTGAAAAACGTGGCGCTCCAGAGGTTTTGGGGGAGCAAACCGTTATCCTGGTGATTCTTCTTCATGCAGTAGTGATGTAGATGGAAATAAGAGAGACTGCACCGTGGAGTCAGAATGCGTGGTGATGTAGCGACAGAGTGCGTGTGCGAGGAGGCAGGGTACCTGCATTCGTCTATATTGATTACCGCTGTGGATGAGCGCATCTCCGCCAGCCATCGCTTAAATTGCGTTTATAGGGAGATTGTTAAACATATCCCCACAGTGAGATTTATTGTTGAGAATTAATCTACATTTATCAGTGTTAGGAAATATTTAACCCATATTTATTTGTAAGCATCGCCTCCCATGCATACACATTCAAAACATATGGGGACAGCCTACACTCTAAAGCCCATAGGCTATATCAGCTTTATAATTTACCTATAATAGGGGGTTTCATATTTGATTAACATGTAATTATATTACCTATATCGTATGTGGCGTTTGTGTTGTACATACCGAAATGATAGGCCTATGGACGGGTTTTTCAACAATACCCAAACTCAATTGATGGCTATTACCAGTGTGACGTGCAGTTTGACGCACAAGACTGACTGCATCTGTGAAACACACAGTAATTACTAAACAAAATATGTTTATGGGCTTCAAACGGGTCTTCCATCCCACTCGATGAAAAAAATAATGGAAGTTACTATTTAAATTTGTGTTTAACCAAATATGTAGGTTAGCATATATGTTTATTAAAGATAAGATAAACACTATTCAAATATACAAATACATGTGTTTAAATTGACCTACCATTATTGCTGGGTCATGAGACCTCGGACACATTGATTATTTCAAAAATATGTGAATGCCTACAACCCTGGCATGCTGGCCACCACATATATTTGTAAACAGATTTAAGCACCCTTAGATCTTAGGTTTTAAAACGTACGTGAGTGGAACCCAGTATCTGCAAGGGGGCGCCAAGGGGTCCATGGAAGTTTTACATAAACAACAATGTTGTCCAGTTTATTCTTCACTGAATTAAATATTGATTATATTACGCCTGCAGATAATTTGTCAGTTAACATCTTGATACATTTTCCTGTGTTTCCTATGCAACTCAACAGTGTATGATGACACTCATGTGTCTCCATCAATATGCAAATACATTTGTTCTTTACACTAAACTGTCTCATTTTCCACATGTAGTAGTCATGGCCTCGTTATTAGGAACCCACCAGGCACATGCTCTGAAGCCTTGACTTCCAGGGACTCCCCAACCCAATTATTATTATTTCTGGTGGCAGGTTGGCAGGGCCTCAACCAAAACATAATTAGCGACCCTGTTCAAATAGCATGTGAACATGTCATAAGCCAAATACGTCTAATAATAAATAGCTATATATGTACAATTGTAGAAAATGTGCTTAGAAATTGCAACATGTTTCATCTGCCTCACAGCTAAAGGATGGGATAGCAGGATTACCTCTGGTACTCATTACACAGCTTGCAGGTTGTGAGCAGGTCTCAGGAACTTAAATGGTGGCTTACAATTGTGTAGGGGGTGAATTTTTTTTAAATACATTTTTTTAAAACATTGCCCAATAATATTTGGCCTCACAACATATTTGCTGCACTCCAGTCTTGTTTACCATTGTTTAAGTTCTAAGGTACATTTTGACAAGGAGTGAAACTTCTACCACAGAGGCCCGTGACGATGTAGATATGCGACTGGGCCTATGGCTTAATTTCCTTTTTTATATCTGAGGGTTGTTTAAATTCAGAGTTGAATCTGCTGCATAACAAAAGCCATGGAAAAATATAATATGAGCACCTGGCTGTTCATTTCATTCAGGGCAGGCAGCACACAGAGGTGCTGTGATGTGACAGATGCTATCTCGGGAATAAGTGATATCATTTTGACACAGTTTTCAAGTGGTCACAAAAATGACACAATAGGGGGCTCCTGAGTGGCACAGTGGTCTCAATCCCGGCCTTAGACTACAGTTGCTTTACTAAGGCCACAACTTTAAGTCCTGGTCTAGATTTACTGAAAGTACTAAGATGACCTGTTAAGGGTGGCACAGCCTTGGCTTAGCATCAGGATGACAGGTGGGTGTCAGACAGGGGTGAATTTCTCCTTGTAGTAGACTCCATGCCTGCAAGCTTAATTGTGGTTTTTGGCCAAGGAATGTGCTCAAATTTTAGGATAATATCAGAGCACTGTACACAATGAAGTAGCAGGCAACAAAGTCAGGGATAGAAGGTGTCACAGCTGCTCCTTCTTTGCACCAGCTCCGGAGGTCTACGTCACCAGCCTTTCAGGCACCACTGTTCCTCCTAACCACCCTCACCCTGGACTGTCCCCATATTGCCGCCCTGTTTCCCATCCTCACTGATTATTATGCCTATATGTATGGCCCTGTTTCCCATCCTCACTGATTATTATGCCTATATGTATGGCCCTGTTTCCCATCCTCACTGATTATTATGCCTATATGTATGGCCCTGTTTCCCATCCTCACTG
>JACXGJ010016547.1:0-12229 GCA_016801105.1 Esox niger
CCATCCATCCAGAGCATCAGTTCATCTACTAGGTCATTAGCATACGAATCGTCCCTATTAGCCTGGACATTCTCCTCTACAGCATCACCATCCATCCAGAGCATCAGTTCATCTACTAGGTCATTAGCATACGAATCGTCCCTATTAGCCTGGACATTCTCCTCCACAGCATCACCATCCAGCCAGAGCATCAGTTCATCTACTAGGTCATTAGCATTTGAATCGTCCCTATTAGCATGGACATTCTCCTCTACAGCATCACCATCCAGCCAGAGCATCCGTTCATCTACTAGGTCATTAGCATATGAATCATCCCTATTAGCATGGACATTCTCCTCCACAGCATCACCATCCATCCAGAGCATCAGTTCATCTACTAGGTCGTCATCAAACTATATAGAAGTCTAAAAAATTATGAACAACAGAATTTGTCTGTTTTAATTTGTCTGTATTTGAAAAATACAAGAATGTGTTTGTATTGAAGGTCTCATCATCCCTAAAAAACGACTAAAAAAAGAATACATAGAAAAAGGTCTGAAATGATATCAATGCCAAAGCATAGCTCTAATCTCATGGATTACTGGCATATAATATATTTCTATAGGTGACATCAATAAATTATTAGAAAAAGACGAGGTCCGAAATGAATAGGCTGTGAAAGGCGTGTCTTTGCTGGCCTCTCCTCTGGGTTGTTGTAGGGCTATCAGATTGATTTCAGCACCATGAATATGTAGGGGCCACTGCTAAGATCAACAATGAAGTGCTGCCCCTCTAAGGAACTTTTCAAAAGAGGAGAAAGAAAAATACCAAATAGTTTACTCAGAACATATAGCCGGCATTTATTAAACATAAATTATCAAACAGTATGACCTTGTTTCTCTTTTCTTTCGTAATGCACTTTTCTTTTGTAAATTTGTATTTCTCTTAGTTTTCAACCTTTTTCCATATAAGTTTAGAAAAACAGAAAATAAAATGTCCCCAGAGCTCTGATCAAAATACCCCAAAATAACAAACCGATGTCCATCTACCCGGGTAGTATGTGTTTTATTTTAAGTGTGGTGAGATCTCTTATCTGTACGCTTACCTGTACGATGCAATGAAGAAATGGTGTAGAAGCAGTCCGTGTTGCAGGCAAGACGATCATTCATGCCCTCCGCTGTTCGGCCTCGCGTGTCCAATGGCGAACCCGTACAATGGAACTCTCGCTCTCTCAAATCATGCATAAAAAAAACCTGCAAAGCAATATTACTCTCTCAATAACTTTACCAGATCTGGAAATATAACTCTTATTCATGAACTGTAATAGCTTAAATTCTTATTTTCAATCTTTGCATTCACTACATACATGAAACTCAAGCACTAGCATGTCACATATTAACATAGCTTCAACATAGCATGGAATAGCACTTCAAATCATTAAATTCATGTTCAATTCGATTTTTTTTTTTACTTATGCAGTACACATATCATCAATACATTTTCACACAATGCATTAAACACCTGGATAAACAGCAAAATAGAGATAACTTCACCTGCTTGACTCAGTAAACACATCAATCACGCTATGTTTGCTAGTAATACAAATGACGAACACGTGTAAAACACTCACCAGAGAAAAATAATACAAATAAACTCCTTGTCGTAATTTAGACACTATGCTTTGCTATTCTTTCCTTAGAAGTAGGTTTGGTGGGAAAAAAACTTTTTTAATTAGCACTTAATTGTTATTTCTTTACTTTTTTTTACTAAATGTCGCACCGGCTTGCTATAGTTCTGCTGTTCTCGATTTTCTCCTTCTAAGAATCAGTGCAGCAGTTTCCCCTCTATGCAGCGCCACCACTGCCCCCTACTGGACAAAATATGGTTTGCAGAGAAAACATAACTACAAGTAATAAAGGAATTAGATATTACACAAGAAATGACCCAATCCTGTTGGTAGGCTATATTTGAGTGGGTTACACATAGCTCTAGTCTCCTAGATTATTGGCTTATAAGATTTTTCTATATGTGACATTAATAAATTATAAAAACCGAGAAGACTTAGTAGAAAAAGAGGAGATACAATATTTTATATTTGTAGAAAATGTATCTTCAGAAAAATAATCTGATACATTTCAGAGAGACATTGGATGTGTGTGCGATATAGTTCCTCTTTCTCTCCTAAAATAATGTATTACATTTTTGATTTACATTTGATGAATTAGCCTACACAATAAGCTGAATCTCCTATTAAACCACAGCAACCCAAGTGATAAGTAGCCCATATCATTTGTATTATGTTTCAATAATAAACTAATTAAGTTCTTATTCATCTGGGAATCTCATGCATTCATCCATTGACGTCATGCATTCAGTAAGGGGTGATTAGCGCCTGGGTTCCATTTGGGTACCAACGGTAAGTGGCGTGGGCTGTGGGCGGATTAAGTAGGAAAACAGGGTAAAAACCATGTAAATAGTCTCTAATTAGGTTTCTGTTTGTCAGTTTAGAATTCCAACAATGGAACAATGTAATATACTTCTATTAAGGAAAAGCCATGGGAGGAGGGGGGTGTAGTTTTCAAAATTGCCTTTTTATTTTAAATACAAACTCAAACGGCATTTGGCGATTCTAGTGTTAGGTGTTCTGACACATTCCTGTCAGTACCAGCATTAACCTTTTCAGCAATTTGAGCTACAGTAGCTCATCTGTTGGATTGGACCACACGGGCCAGCCTTCACTCCCCTTGTGTATCAGTGAGCCTTGGACCCCAGGACCCTGTCGCCGGTTCACTGCTTCTTCCTTGGACCACGTTTGATAGGTACCGACCACTGCAGACCAGGAACACTCCACACTATTCCCACTGTCAGTGGTCATTATGTTATGGCTGATTGGTGTAAACCAAACAGTATCCATCATGGACTTCAAAAGACTTCACCTCCTAATGTTTATGTACAGGCTGGAATCCCCCTTTTCACCAGAGGTCAATCCTAACAGACTCACGGCTCTAATCCAAGCACAAGGCACTCCAGAGTTTCTGTTGTGAGGTTTCCAAAATCATGCATAATCACTATTCAATTTTCAGATAAATGATACTTTTTTAACTTAAACAATGTTGGTTACCGATGTTGGTTACCTTTTGAAGCTGAAAGAAAGTCTGACATAATTTTTCTTGATTTACGTAAAGAAAAGCTGCAGATAAAATATGGGTTTATAGACTTCTGACGTCCACTGCATGAAACTTGAAGATTTTCTTCAATTTAGTTGGACGGTTCAAGCTAATTTCCAGTCAGTCAGCAAGTTATCGTGTCACCTCTTCTTTTCACCTGGCTATATGCAAATTACACAACGTCATCAGAGTGCTGGTTTAGAAGTTCATGTGGACACCTCTTGTCCCCTGAAGACGTGAATCAGGGATCAGGTGAGGCCATGTGCATCATCTGAACTTACATCTAATATGGCCCTTCATGGGCCTGACAGGATCCCCTGTATTCCAGGCAATGGAAATACATCTCGGTCCACATTGATTCAGTTCTGCCATTTATCGTGTGTTGATAGCGCAGGGATGAGATTGGGTTATACCTCATGGGTCTAAACTTTCTAAGTAGTCTAAACAGATCTCAGCACTATCAGAAACATGCAAACTGCTGGCAACTATCTAATTTATGTTACATTGGTTTTAACCCAGCTTTGTTTAGGGCTTAATGGCTTTTTCTTCAAGTTGTCGTATGAGTTAATTGGGTCATAACATGGTTTATTAATTATATCATTGATTTTGTACAAATCATTTTAAGCTGAAAAACTAAAGAAAATGCAACTGATAAAATACAATTTGTGAAAAAGTTTAACAGAACATTGGAAAGATTTATTTTCAACATATTTTCTATTGCCCCAACTTACAGATCATTTAATTTACCAGGTAAATTGACTATTGAAAAAACTGTAGGTAAAAATTGCAGGAGAGGACAATGGTTATCTACAGTATTCTGATATAGTAGAAGTGACAGGATTTTCAGTGGTTAGTGAGTGTACATTATTTATAACGAGTGAGAGAGTAGTCTCTCCTATAAAAATATTTTCACATGACCCTCCCCTATCATAAAATAATGATTAAAACAGAGAGTGTAGAGCAGAGAACCAGTTTACCCAAACAGCCCTGTGACATGAGCCATTCCAAAAGTAACTCTACCTACAGTATTTAAACATCTACACTATATCTAGTTTCAGTGGACAACCAGACACACTTCAAATTTCTTTTAATGTAAGATTCTTTTTCATGGCTAGCTACAGTAGCTGTAATGTTTAGATACCTTCTAAAGTAACCAGAATTTGAGTAGTTTGCTAACTGAAAGACAATCTCAGCTGTCTCCAGTATTTCGACATCTTTGCCACAGCCACTGTGGTCTTGCAGTGAATACATGTTTCTTATTCCTCAGAGGACCAGGGAGGTAATGGGGCATTAGACTGCTGGTTCCCCCTGGGTGGTAGAGCTTTACTGGCACTGCTGCTGAGTCCCCGTCCTCTCTGCTTCACTAGAAAGAGACAGGGACATAGTGGCAAAGACAGGGACATAGAGGCAGACAAAGGGACATAGTGGTAGAGAGAGGGACATAGACAGAGATATAGTGACAAACAGAGGACAGGGACATAATGACAGAGACAGGGACATAGTGACAGACACATAGACAGGGACATAGTGACAGACACAGAGATGTAGTGACAAACAGAGGGCAGGGACATAATGACAGAGACAGGGACATAGTGACAGACACATAGACAGGGACATAGTGACAGACACAGAGATGTAGTGACAAACAGAGGGCAGGGACATAATGACAGAGACAGGGACATAGTGACAGACACATAGACAGGGACATAGTGACAGACACAGAGATGTAGTGACAAACAGAGGGCAAGGACATAGTGACAGACACATAAACAGACACATAGTGACAGAGACAGGGACATAGCGACTGAAACAAGGACATAGCGACTGAAACAAGGACATAGTGACAGAGACAGGGACAAAGTGACTGAAACAAGGACATAGTGACAGAGACAGGGACATAGTGACAGAGACATAGAGACAAAGACATAGTGACAGAGACATAGAAAGGGACATAGAGACAGGGACATAGTGACGGAGACAGGGACATAGTGACGGAGACATAGACAGGGACATAGTAAAAGAGACATAGACAAAGACATGGATAGGGACCTAGTGACATAGACAGGGACATAGTAAAAGAGACATAGACAAAGACATAGACAGGGACATAGTGACAGAGACAGGGACATAGTGACAGAGACATAGAAAAAGACATAGACAGGGACCTAGTGAAAGAGACAGGGACATAGTGACAGAGACATAGAAAAAGACATAGACAGGGACCTAGTGAAAGAGACAGGGACATAGTGACAGAGACAGGGACATAGTGACAGAGACATAGACAAAGACATAGACAGGGACCTAGTGAAAGAGACAGGGACATAGTGACAGAGACAGGGACATAGTGACAGAGACATAGACAAAGACATAGACAGGGACCTAGTGAAAGAGACAGGGACATAGTGACAGACTGAGGGAAGATACAAATATAATGAGAGGGCAGAAACAGAGGACAAAGACAGATTATAGAAACTGAGACAGAGGAAAAATTCAGAGGACAGGCAGTGAAGTGACCCGGGGGTTAATTGATAACAGGTACGTTATAACTATGTTTCATGATGTTACTGACTAAACAAAGCTCAAACTGCATTTCTACAAGTAGTTTACAGGACAGTAAACTAAGCTGTATCCAAGGTGTCTCTGTTTGTACCCAAACATGCAAGCACACACATTGCATATTTACAGTGAGCTAGGATCAATACCATCACTTCCTCATTAGCCGCGCTACAGTTAGCGTAATAGCTGGCATTGTAGCGTGGGTCACATTCATGTTTACCGTCATTGTAACTCATGCACAAAAACACATACATTTTCCTGTTCATTGAGATGTCGCAGATACTCTGAAAGCCCTGCGGTAAAAAGATAGCACATACAGAGAATGGTGGAAATATTGCATGCATATTGCGCGTACAAAAATGCACGAACAGACATTACTGAAAGCAATAAAGAATAAACCTGTTGAAAAAGATTACAATAGATTTAGCCCCAGGAGATCTGTTCCAGAGGGTTGTTCAGATATCTGTGTCTGGTTCTTATCACCCAGAGCACAACACACATGTTGGACTGTGTGACAGCATGTCTGTGTCTGTGTGTGAATGTGTGTCACAGTGTGTATTTGTGTTTCAGTCACCTCCTCCACAAGAACAGAACAATCGCACCACATATTACCACCAGCAGCAGCAGATACACCATCTAATCACTGTCTGGGCGTCTGACAATCTGTTGCCTTTCTGTCAATCCCTGATAACAGAGCAACGCCTAACAGCAGAGAAGCAGCGATGGCTTTAAAGGGTTGAGTTAAATTAAAGAAATAGTTTCAGATTTCTAAATTAGTATACTGTGACACAGGACACTTGAAAATGCACTTTTCGTTTGGGGGGATTAATTTAGTACCTACCAACACAAATAATTCATCTGAGAACTGCGTCTTAGCTATCATGAAATGTAACTTGGAAAATCATGAGCATGCAATAACAAAGACAGGTGTTTACCTGAGTTATCTAAGGACACGCTGTGAATGATAAATCTGTCTGGACACAACGGAACAGTGTACTGGTTAGGCATTATGAAGTAGAAGCAATTTTCACTAAAGACAGATACTGTATTTTCTGCCACGGTGGTTTCAATTACTTTGTTTGACGCTGGAATGAGCTCACAACACTTGTATGCTAGCAGAATACAAGAAGAAAACACATGACCAGTTAATGCACACAATTTAGCATTGAAATGTTCATTGTATGGATATGACACGTAACATAATGCTGTCACTTCATGTTCCTGTTTGTGGTGGACGTCCCTTTAGCTATGTGTTATTAGTCATTCCTTATTGTAAATACAAGTTCTGTCAAATGCTTAATTGACAATTTTCCTGATTCTGTCCTGCTTCAGTGCATTTACCCATTAAAGCGTGGGTGAATAAAATCGTCTGCCCTGGAGAAAACCTATAAAACTCCAATCCTAATTAAGTTGTAATAGCAGTAAAGACATAATTACAAGGTGCTTTTAATTACTTTTTGAAATTAAAACGCAGAAGGAAGGTAGATTGGGTGCAGAAAGGTTGCCAGCTAAATTTATACAGCAATAAACATCTGCATGCAGTGAACAGCAGGTTTTCTGCCCTCAATCAGTTCCATAATAAGCCATTACAGGACTGTTCAGTAGAGGTGAGCAGGGTACGGACTCTTAAGGGAAGGTGGGTTCGAGATGAAAATGGATCCCGTCCACTGACTTGACTGAACAGGGGCCAGTGATTATCTCAGGATTATCCTGCCGTTTTCTACGCTGCACATTTTATATTATATTAAAGTGTCTTCTGCACCAATACAAACAGTACAGACACCTAAAATTACAGTGCAAGTCCAACATGGGCAAGGGCTTGACACAGTACAAATTCTCACAATTAAATCAAAACTGGCGAAAGTGGAAGCATGTACACAAAGAAAACAGAAGTAAAATAAACATTGTCTAGTGTTGAACCTTATACTGAAAGATGATATTATTCAGAAGTCTTTTGTCGTTGATGTAAATGGTAGTTTTCCCAGTGACAGTGACACAGTCAGTGACACAGACATGGTTGTCGCATCCTTAGCAAAGATGTTGTCATCATAATAATATGTGGTTTTAACTTAGTAGCATGCATATTTCATAAGGCAATTAATATAATTAACATAATTAACATAATTGACACATTATTAAGTCAATGATTAGTCAGGCATTCGTTCTTTGTCTTTATAGGTTTTAAGATCGAAAAAACCCTCAGACTTTCACATTAGACGGAATTAGTTTGACTCCTCTCCTTTAGAAAATGGAGGGATACTTTAAATTCTGGGTTGAAAATAAACTATAGAACAATAGCGAATCAGCTTCAGATGTGTAGCGCTGCAACTGTCTGGACATTACGACTTAGTATGATAAATACAGTGTATGTCTCAACTGACAGGTTGTAAATGAGCTCTAACAGTGTTATGAACTCAAATGAGCATCCAGTCACTGAGTGTGTCATTTTCTATGCAAAAATCCCATCTGGTCATATTGAGAAACGCATCTTGTGGCAATGGACAATGAGAACGTCCCTCCAAACCCTGGTCATTACAAAGGATACCGGTGGGAGTTGGTGAGAGATGTGTGCCAGGCCTCGGTCCAGATTCTATGGACGTTTGGCTGGGCTTGACTGAGCTAAAACTGGAGACATGGAACCAGAACTCATCCTGGCAGATTACAGATCACCATCATAACAATTAAGAATATTGTAGAAGGATGTGAAGTAACCCTCTTCTCCAGCACGCTACAGCACAATGACATATTTGAATAAATAGATGGATCAAGAAATAATAACAAGACATTTGTTTCATTAGGACTCACCAAAATAATTGTATTTCACAATGTCAGCTGTTCAATTGTTTGCTAAATGAAAATGAGATATTTGGAGACATTTGGATGGATATGCTTCTATTCCAAATCACGCTTAATATCATGGCATCAGAATACTGATTGTAAACTGTGATTATGAGGAAACACTAAACCAGCTGCTTCTGACGTGGCGTCTGATGTGCTACGGAAGACCTAGCGACATCTAGAATCTAGCGACATCTAGAATCTAGCGACATCTAGAATCTAGCGACATCTAGAATCTGGCAACATCTAGAATCTGGCAACATCTAGAATCTGGCAACATCTAGAATCTAGCAACATCTAGAATCTAGCAACATCTAGAATCTAGCAACATCTAGAATCTAGAAACATCTAGAACCTAGAAACATCTAGAATCTAACAACATCTAGCAATTAAGAAGACATTCTTAAGCAGAACAACATATGAGTTCATACATTTGAATACATTTTTGTTTGTTTCTGTAGACCTTTTTTGGGAGTTCGTTCAGTGTATGAAGGCAGAAGATTTTAAAGTTGCTGAGCCAAACTGCAGATTTTGGTGTAGGTCCAACCTAGTTTGGCACTATGACATTTACAAAGCTGGTTAATGGACCACTGCATCTGTCCTGTATGAGCAAAGTAAAGACAATCTCACAACACTGTTCAGTTAATGAGACAGGGCCAACATTACCAAAAGGTATAAAATCAGGACTTCATGTTTTTATATATTTAAATGCATGTTAATACTGTATATCTCAAAACATTTACATCACTTAGCAGATAACCCACAAAACTGACAATGCAAAGGCCCTGCTCTTCCAACTGAACTACCAGGGACCCCTCTAGACAACTGCTTCAGCAATCACATGCAGGACCACATCACAGCTTGACCAACATTGCATCTTGAAAGTTTAGCGTTTAGTAAATGTATTTAAATTCACAAAGTACTAAACTAAAAAGTAAAACTAGCCTTTCAACCATAGCATTCACTCTCTGGGTGTTATTATTGGTCCACACTAAAACAACACATTGGAGTGCTTTGGGTTTTCTGAATCTGAGGACATCAGGAGGTGAGATACCAAGACATGTTTTAAACAAGTCCAAAGACCGCTACTGACATCTGCTGGGCTATGTCAATAATACTCTCTGCCACACTGGTCACGTAAATCCTTCTGAGCAGCTTCTAAATACGCACACACGCACACACACACGCACGCACACACGCACGCACACAGGGAGAGACAGACGAAAACGGACAGAGACGCAAATAGAGCAGAGTGTGTTAGTACATTTCTATGAGACCCAGTACAGTACATCTCTATGAGACTCAGTACAGTACATCTCTATGAGACTCAGTACAGTACATTTCTATGAGACCCAGTACAGTACATTTCTTTGAGACCCAGTACAGTACATTTCTATGAGACCCAGTACAGTACATTTCTATGAAACTCAGTACAGTACATTTCTTTGAGACCCAGTACAGTACATTTCTATGAGACCCAGTACAGTACATTTCTATGAGACCCAAGGCAGGAGCTACTGTAGTCAAAAGTAAATAGAGAAAGACAAAAGGTTGGTGGTCATATTCTGTTGATATGTCCGCATGGAAATACTGACAGGTTGTTTTTAGATTTGGGTATTTAGTCTTACTTTAGTGTTCAAAGACAAAGTATCTGGATAGACTAATATTATTATTATTAGTGTTCAATAACAAAGTATGTGAATGGACTAATATTATTATTATTATTATTAGTGTTCTGTAACAAAGTATGTGAATGGACTAATATTATTATTATTATTATTAGTGTTCAAAGAAAAAGTATGTGAATGGACTAATATTATTATTATTATTTGTGTTCAATAACAAAGTATCTGGATAGACTAATATTATTATTATTATTATTAGTGTTCAAAGACAACGTTTTTGGATATACTAATATTATTATTATTGTTAAAAAACTAAGTGTCTGGATAGACTAATATTAGTATTATTATTAGTGTTCAAAGACAAAGTATGTGAATGGACTAATATTATGATTATTTATTAGTGTTCAAAGACAAAGTATCTGGATAGTCTAATAATATCAATATTAGTGTTCAAAGACACTGTCTCTCAGGGAAGATATAATGGCATACTGTCTCTTAGTGAAGATATAATGGCATACTGCCTCTTAGTGAAGATATAATGGCATACTGTCTCTTAGTGAAGATATAATGGCATACTGTCTCTTAGTAAAGATATAATGGCATACTGCCTCTTAGTAAAGATATAATGGCATACTGCCTCTTAGTAAAGATATAATGGCATACTGCCTCTTAGTAAAGATATAATAGCATACTGTCTCTTAGTGAAGATATAATGGCATACTGCCTCTTAGTAAAGATATAATAGCATACTGTCTCTTAGTGAAGATATAATGGCATAATGTCTCTTAGTAAAGATATAATGGCATACTGTCTCTTAGTGAAGATATAATGGCATAATGTTTCTTAGTAAAGATATAATGGCATAATGTTTCTTAGTGAAGATATAATGGCATAATGTCTCTTAGTGAAGATATAATGGCATAATGTCTCTTAGTGAAGATATAATGGCATAATGTCTCTTACTGAAGATATAATGGCTTAATGTCTCTTATTCACAAGGTATTTATATGTGTTTCTTGCACCTGTTCGTCAGGCTGAAGATGCTTCTTTTGTCATGGGCATCTTTGATGTACAGGTACAAGTATTGAACATAATTTCCTTCCAGATTTCCATCTTTTCGTACACCTGGTGTTTGGGAGCCTATGGCTTTGGGGTTAGGTACAGGCACATTTCCAGACTCCATTTAGTTTTGCCATTCTATACTTCGGTCTGTTGCTCTAGTCCTCTTCCTCCGATATCTCCACTAGATGGAAGCAACCCACAAGGTAATTCTCAAAGCAACATTTGTTCAGGCTCTTATGAGTTCTGTCAGCACAATGTAGAGTCATGTAGACTGTCCTTAATCTGTTTTAAAACAGTTTAGGTCTCCTCTCTTCTCCAACAGTCTGTAATTTGTGATTCCCACTGACCCCAGTATTTCATAAAAGAAAGTCCCCTTTCTCCAGGTAGAGACTCAGATATGTTTATTAAGCCTGTTTGTTCCACCGAGTTACCAGCTGCGCTTTCTTCTGGCATATTGCAGTAATGCACAAGCATCACAGCCATTGAATGAGTTCTTATGACCACAATTTCCAAACCTTTGCTTTGCTTGGTTGGTTCATTCCTTTTTATTTTGATGATTATAACTGACAACTAATGAAAACTCCAAAATCAGTATCTCAGAAAATTTGAATATTACTTAAGACCAAGACAAAAAAAAGATTTGTAGAAATGTTGGCCAACATTAAAAGGGGTGAACACTTGAAATGTATCATTTAAGAAGTCTTCAAATCAGCAACAAAAAGCTTTATCTTTGCCCACTGATGAAAACCCACTGGGCACTAACTCATTGTCCTCTGCTTTGCAACACACACACAGCACTCACACACACAACACTCACACAGCACACACACAGCACCGACACAGCACACACACAGCACCCACACACAACACACACATACAGCACCCACACAACACACACATACAGCACCCACACAACACACACATACAGCACACACACAACACACACAGCACCCACACAACACACATACAGCACCCACACAACACACACATACAGCACAAACA